>CALSBV010000001.1:1995491-2032530 GCA_943590825.1 Bovichtus diacanthus | reverse complement strand
ACCCCCCAATTCAAGTTTCGTGCACAGTGATATACATTCTTTGTTAGAGGCGCTGCCTCTCACTCATTGGTTAGTTAATGTAAACTATGTAACATGATCTTCTTTGTTGGTTTCTGGTTGGTGCACAGGCGTGTCCACGCCTCTTGGCAACACGAGTCCCTCCTTTGGCAGTAGGCGTATCATGCTGTTGTAAACCTGAGTTGTAGCTTTGTCTTGTAACCTCCCTATTTACACAAGACTATGCGTACCTTTTTATACAACAGTTTCCACTAGTACTTTTTCTTATCATTTGGTTACATGAGTTCACACATAAAATATATATAAAAAAAGAATATAAAATATAAAAGATATATGAGACTAAAAACATTTCCTTCAGTGTATTAACTTATAATGCGCATTTCTGTAAACCTTTCAATGTCTGCATATTTCAGACGTTTTTAGTAACAGCAGCATTTCATTCACAATTTTAGGTATGAGCAAACTTATTAATAATGGTTCTTCAGTGAGCATATGTAAAACTAGCTAGATGTAATAATCACACTTCAACAGTATCCATTGAAATAGATGGGACACAGGAGGATGTGGAGGTGCACTGTCTCAGAGTCACAGAGGACCTCAATGTCTGAGTTAGCTGAACAGAGCGAGGAGGAAACCAGAATATTTTTCTCACATTTTCTTTACAAGTTAGATTTAAGAAAGACATTTGCCTTTAATTGCTGAAGATCAGGAAAATGGGAAAGAGGAAATGACATGCAGCAAAGGGCCACGGGTCGAATTCAAAACCGACCACGAACATTCAAAACTGAGCACGGCTTATTCACTGACCTGGACTTTTGAATGTGAAGTGTCCAATTAGCTTAGTCCAATTTTGCGCTTGGGCAAGAAAAAGTGTGGCAAATTGGTACGTAAGACGGGACAGCCACATTGTCATCAAACTGCTTGAAAAACAGATGTCAGAAATAAGAACTGGATTATGGTAACGAGCTTGAAAGGGCTATGAAAGACCAACTCCATTACTTATCATTCCAGAATGAAGTGGTTCTGCATTCAAAATCAGAGCATACAGAGGTATTATCAACTAAATGTACTTATACTGATACTAGTATCAAAATGTTTTTGTTCTGCAGTATGCTGATATCATTATATGACATTATTAAATTGTTATTACTGATGCATTAATAGGTAAGCAACATTTTTATTGTTGTAGCTGCTTGAGCTGAAGCTAGTTTTAATAGTTTCATATATAGTTAGCTTGTCTTAATTAATTTATGTACAGGTAGCTACTGTTACAGTTATGTCCAGTGGTTCCCAACACAGGGGTCAGGCCCTTCATGTGTCACCAGATGAATCTGAGGTGATTCATGGTAGAGGAATAAGGAAAAACTAAATGTTCCTCTAATCTTTGATTTGTTTGAATAAAAGTACTAGACAATTCACCTCTTCAGGCCTCAAACACTTTTTGAAATTAAATCATGTGAGAAGTGTGGACTACTAGCAACTCATAGATATATTTAATTTTTCTTTCAAAGGGGTCACTAGCCAAACATGTTGGGAACCACTGTTTTCATTTTTAAAGGTGCATTGTACTGTATTTTATAACCTTATCATGTGTGTTTTAGTTTTACATTTTTTATCTTAATCTGAAAAGTAGTCAGTAACTACATCTGGAATGTGCTGGAGTTGAAGTATAAAGTGGAATGACATGGAAATGTGCAAGCACCTGAAAATCCTACTTAAAGTAGTTACCTTCTAGCACTGCAGACATGAGGAAATACGTTGACATACGTTATTACAGACTTGAGTAATGTCATGCATCAGAAAACACATTTAAAAACTGTACAAAGTGCTGTGAAGATTAAAATCATGTACATTTTCATATATTTTAAATCCTACACCAAATCCTCAAACAGGGAATACTGAGCATCAACCAGATTAATTAATATGATGAAATAAATATGACGTTAATCAGTAGCAGCTGAAATTATTTTAGAATGAGTCATTCAAGTGATTTAAAATATCTCAAAAGCTTGGAGCATCTAATTGTAAATAGACACGCTCTTCATGTGTACTCTCCGGATGATTTGTGCCACATGCACTGTAAACTGGGGATAATCCGTTCCTCGCTCGGACACTGTGTGTCATTAACACTTACTAGAGGGCAGATGTCAGTGGGGTCAAAAATATTTTAGGTTATTGTTTGGCTTGAAGCCTTGCAGTAAAATGAGACATTTAAGAATAATAAAAGGCAGCCATACAGACCTTTGTGGACTAGCTGTGTAATGCATTGAATCGGAATTTAAGTTAGAACTGACAGTCAAAACAATATTATCCTTTTATCTTGTTACCAATAAAAGACAAAATTGCAAGCTGCAAGATTTATCTTTGAGCCAAAAGGTCCAAAAAGTTTCTTACCTTATGTGGATGGCCACAGAGTGTTGTCCGCCTCTTTGCCTCAGTAAGTCTTCTCTGCGTCTGCTCCTACCTTCAGGACTTTCAGCCATTTATACTAGCCTCCTTTCCAGCTAAAGAGTCCACAGGAAGCCCACTGAGAAGAAAAGGAATGGTAGAGCAACACAAGCTGGTTGGATCATGTGACAGACCTGGAACAATAGGTGAACCTATAGTCTCTTTACATTATGTCAAGTAGCTATACATGTAACTTGTGATGACAGCAATGACCTCAACTGCTATCATTTTTGTAAAGCCAGTGTCACAATGTAGGCTCTATAGATGGATTGTATTTTAAAAAAACATAAAGGGAAAAAAATGACTAGATGGGTTTCGAAGAGACCATTCTTTTATTTCTTCTTTTGGGCTGATATAATAGCTTTATAATGACAAGAAAATGTAGATTTTAGACCCCCACCCTTAAAAACTCAGTTGGTCGCAGACATAATAAAGTATTATTTTACAAAAATATCTTGAAGTACAACTGCCAGTAATATACAATCAGAATTTACAGGGATTTTACAGAAAACCCAAGTCAACCTATGCTGAAAATGTTACATAACCACAATATTAATACCTGCTTTCAGCCTAAAAAAGGGAATGTTATGAATTCTGTTTTTATTTTGCGTCACATCCCCCCACTTCTGCCAGGGGGCTACCACTCTTTGTTAAGAAATTAGGTCTCCTGCACATCATTTCAGACTTGGAGAGAAAGGCACACCCTGCCAAACAAAACCGACAACTGTCACCTGAACCAAGAATCCCCCTAAGATCCCCTTCAGGAACCCTGAGACCTCATCTGAACAATGGAGTGGAGATGAGCTTACACAAACTGAGCATTAAGTGTCCCGTCTCTTCTTTTTTCCATTCAGCAGCCATAAGAGTATCTGAGTGGGTCGTTAGACACAAGTAACCTCCTCTACTTTTCCTAAAGCCGGAGGAGGACATCATGTTTGCACAAACACAACAGATGTATGTTTTCATATCACTTGAAATTCCGTTCTCATATTTCATGTTTCAGCTCTGGAACAGCAGTCTCAATATATGTTTTTTTTACTGTGAAGTACTTTCTTATAAAAAAAAAATCCATGTGTGTGTTGCAACATTTGATCCTCTTTTGAAAATTTTAATTATTTCCATCTGACCCGTTACCAGGGAACAGTAACATACTCACTTCTTCGACAAAGACTTGAACTTGGATCAGTATGTATGCTACATTATCTGTATTAGTGGGATAAGTTCTGGTTATATTCCCCATGGTTTCTGCTTCCATCAGCTAAGACAGGTCACAACAACCTAAATATCCAGTTCATTCCTAAATGAAGCTGCTCCTTTTATTGAACATGGCAGTAACAAGATCTGCTTGATATCACAAAGATCCTGCTTTTGTTGAATATTAGTCATCCATTAATGTCCTGTCTTTAATCATTTCGCTATGATCTATTGAATGCAAATAACAACACTTGAAATTAAATCAAGTGAGGACAATAGGGATATAAATTGTCAACATATTTTATTGAGTAAAGTAGATTTAAATTTTTCATTTATTCAGTTAGCTGTTAAATTTTATTTTCTGCAAATTTAATCTGGAAATCAACAGCATATTTGACTAAAATCTAAATAGAATAAGTATGCCTGAATTGATGGACCCGTATAGAAAAACATTACCATTTTATTTCCCAACATGCAAGTCTAAATGCTATTTCAAAGCCCTGTCCACACATAAATTCAATTCTGCTGGAAGAGTTACTAAATTATTTATTAGTAGAAAGCGTTCTCCCCTGGTTGCTAAAAACTCCATTATTCCAAGAAAAAAACTAGTGAGGACATGAGCTCAGTGTTGGACACAACAGTGTGACTATTTTGTTTTCAGCATTGCTTTTTTGACACAATGTAAAAAAAAAACAAAAACAAAAAAACATGAATATCATTAGCTTATAACTTTGAATTAATTGTTGGGCTGTTTATCTACAAACATGTGTGAAAACCACATACAGTTTAAAACAGAGGATCAGTGAACATAAAGGTTGTCAGACACAGTGAAACTCATTATCTTACTATCTCTTACTCATTTTGATTCGATCAATACGCTATATAGAGTTAACTGATGTGTTTGAGGCTTCACTGCACTTTATGACGGCTCAGTTTTGTCATCTGTACCTGCACCTCTGTATTTGGACCATGGGAACTACGTTTTTCATTATAAGCTCTGGAATTGTCTTTTATCAAAAGTTTCCCTCGCTGAGTATGGAAGCCCAAAGGGGACTTTCTGAAAATGATATTGTCAACTTGAAAATGAAAATGTAATTCCACAATAGAGTTATCATTTTTCAAATATGTATGTTATATTTGAGCCAAACGAAAATGCAATAATACAATTTGTACTTTTATTTTCACATACTCTTCAGCGTTCTAAGGCCATATTAAAATGAAAATGGAAAAACTGATATTTCATTTTATGAGTCTTCTTCAGTTAGGACGTCAATCATTCTCAGAAGGTGGGATACGATAGGCTCCCATGCGGAATGTCTCCCCAGGTAAGTAGGTGAACGAGGAAGTGATGTCCTAACTGAAGAACACAGATTGTATTTTAATGTTGACACCAAAAGAGCATGGTGATATGTAAATGCAACAGAATGGGGGCGCTGTTTCGCTTATTGCATCATACTATATTGACAGATGTCTTTGTGTGTATATATGTGTGTGTCTGTGTGTGTGTGTGTATATGTGTGTGTGTGTTTCGATTATCTCGCCAACCCTCGGATATAAGTCACATGTGTGTTGCTGAGGACCAGAGGGAGTGCAGTGCCATGAAGTTATTTTGGATCAGCTGTTCTGTAGAATTGCCATTACATTACTGGTGATAGAAATGAGGATGTGTGTGTGTGTGTGTGTTTTTTTCATCAACAACAAATGGGCAGAAGTGAAAGCAGTCCAGTGAGAGAGACTTTCTTTTCACTAACACCTCTGACACAACACAGCGTTTTCTACAGTTACTGTGGTGACTTTCTGATTTTTATCATCTTTTCCCTCTTCAACTTCTCACAGAACTTCCTCTGAATATATTATCATTTTGATTTGAAAGGCTTTTGCGGCCTCCCGTGCTGCAGTACCACTCTCTGCCTGAGGGGTCAATGGGCTTTTGCACTCCTGATGCTACACTGTAGCGTCGCGACACTAAACACGTGCAGAGACTCACTTCGAAACCCAAGATTCAGCAGCACGAGCACAACAGTCACTGCACAAGTTTGAATTGATTGCAAGGATTAATTGTGACCTAAATAATGATGACACCAGTGTCATGAATGGTCGTTTTTCTTATCTTTGAGCATTTTCAATAAAAATACTTAATGGGGAATCAAATAAAAATTAGTTTAACTTTATTTCATTATAAATTAAGAATTTTACTTTCAGTTGGACAAACATCAAACAATTTCACTTAGTTAATGTAATTATGTTTTTATTTTAGCTAAATTTGATTATTATTATTTTTTTAATGAGTTGGACTGAATGTACTTAGTTTGAGTTGGAGCTACATATTATTGGATGGAAATTCTGCCCAGAATTGAATAGAATTAATCCAATTAATATTTCAAAGGGAACATTTTACTTTTTACTCCACTACGTTTATCTGACAGCTAGAGCTATTTTGCAGATTCAGATTTTACATACAAAACATATCATCAGTTTATAAAATATGACAGTGTAAAGATTAATTTACAAAGGTATACAGCATAGTTTATAGCCTCTCCATTAACAGCACAATTACAAATATTCATATATTAATACACCAGTATCCTAAAAATATTTAAATTATATATTTGAACACTGCGAGAGTACATAATACTGTATAAAGAGTACTTCATTATTTATGTACAATTTACTGATATTTTGCTGTTGTGCTTTTACTTGAGTGCAGTATTTTTACACTGCTTGTTATTTACTTAGATTCAAATGTTTAACATAATGAGGAGAGTATGTTGGAGTAATAGGAAGACATTTATATTCAACAAATAATTAAAAGAAATTTGAGTTTACAGAAAAATAGAACCTTGAGCTCCCAGTCAACAGAAGCATATTGAGGCAATTTTGAACCACACTGCCAATTGAACTCACATTTTTAGCAGTTTCCCCACAATAACCTGTGAGTGTACATGCATCACCTGCACCCTTTGCTCTGATTAACTCCAGCTACCCTGTAAATCCATTCAAGTACTTCCAGGCGTAATATTACATTTTCCTCAAGTAGAAACAAAACTACTCACTGGTAGTAAATCACAGCTTTAATTTCACAATGTTTGTTTTAACTGTGCTATTACATACAACTAAGTTTGTTGGTAATTTTCCGAGGTGCATGTATACAAATCAGTATTACAATGTATAAAGCTAAGCTCTTTAACGTTTTTCAGGCCAAGGTCCCCTTAGCTGAAAGACAGATGGAGCAAGGACCCCCTCCTAACTGTTTTTTTTAAATGTATTTATTAGTTTATTTGTCTGGGACAATGCAAAAACATTGTTAAATTACAATATTCCCATCATATTAGAATAATTTTACATGTGTTGCGTAAGTGAACGTGTGCATGTGTGTATGTTTCCTATCGGTCAATATGTGTCTATGTGCACAATGTTTATAAGTATGTTTGTCTGTGTGCATGGATGCACGTAGTCTTTCTGAGTGTGTGTGTGTCTGTGTGTGTGTGTGTCTGTGTTCCTCTATCTGCTTGTTCATGTCCATGTGCGTGTTTTTGTGTGCATGATCAGGAGTCAATGGTCTTATATGTATAATTGAGTTGCATATTAAACTGGGTCTACAATAACGTGGCCTAAAGTGCCATGTATAAACATAAGTTTTTATGGTGCATACAGTACTAAGCTATTGAATACTATGTATCCACTAGTTTGCTGTTATGGGTAGGTGCTGCAGTGTTTTAGCACAGGGGAGCTAGCTCAAGTGATTGCACGAGGAGTCATTAACAGTTACTGTCAACAAAGTTGTGTAATTTAACTGTATTTGTATATGTTATTGATTGTATTCATGTTACTGTAATGTGTATTTTCAGGCATATTTTATAAAAAAAGAAAAATAAAAAAAGAAAAAACTACTTTCAAAACATTATCAAACAATAATTTGGCGGACCCCCTGCAGAAAGACCCATGGTGTAAAGCAACAGAGACTTCCACAGTTTGAGAGCACCCACTTACACCCTAATTTATACAATCATTTGTTAAAAACGTTGCACATCAGACAACAAAACATTGAGTTAAAACAAGACATTCAGCATGAGGCCTGGGCACACCACAAAAGCAGTTTTGGCAAAGTGAACACCCGACATCTTGGTAGTGATGTGGTGACTGTTGGCCCCCGTGTCGAGCCTTTGTCCGCCTCTATTTGGAGCCGGCGGTCTGGATCTCCCTGGAGGTGATGGTGGCGAGGAAGCGCGAAGCTTCACCAGAGATGCGCTCAAAGATGTCGTTGACAAACGAGTTCATGATGCCCACGGCCTTAGAGGAGATCTCTGTGTCCGGGTGCACCTGCTTCAGCACCTTGTACATGTAAAGGGCATAGCTTTCTCTCCTGCTCTTTCGACGCCTTTTTTCTCTCCTTTCTTTTGGGTTTTGGTAACGGCCTTTTTGGAGCCCTTCTTGGGCGCAGGAGCTGATTTTGCTGGATCAGGCATTTTCTCTTTCATGTAAACGTCAGTAAAACAGCAGGAAGGGATCTAGGGACACAGCTCAAGTTTCCGCCCCATCCTCTGTCCAATATTTATAACATGGCTGTGCAAACGAGTGTGGGCCATTCCTCCTTTGCAATTGGGGCATCCTTCAACAGGGGACAGTCATAACCGGAAAGCGCGCTGCGCCATTGGCTGGTGCGTTTCAGATTCACTCGGCCAATCGAAGAAGCCTTTGCGGTTAATATACCTTTAATCATAACGGCATTACGTAAAAGTCCAAGCTCGTCCATCTACCGTCGCACAGTGTGTCCGCCTAATCAATAACTGCATTGGACGATCATGTCTGGTAGAGGGAAAACTGGAGGCAAAGCCCGAGCAAAGGCCAAGTCCCGCTCCTCCCGAGCCGGACTCCAGTTCCCGGTGGGTCGAGTCCACAGACTATTGCGCAAGGGCAACTATGCGGAGCGCGTCGGCGCTGGTGCTCCCGTGTACCTGGCGGCAGTGCTGGAATATCTGACCGCGGAAATCCTGGAGCTGGCAGGCAACGCGGCCAGGGACAACAAGAAGACCAGGATCATCCCCCGGCACCTCCAGCTCGCCGTGCGCAACGACGAGGAGCTCAACAAGCTGCTGGGAGGTGTGACCATCGCCCAGGGAGGAGTGCTGCCCAACATCCAGGCTGTCCTCCTCCCTAAGAAGACGGAGAAACCGGCCAAAAGCAAGTAAAAGACTTCCCGCGGAACCCGGGACAGAAGGCTCACCTCAGAGCCAGACACTTTTTCATATCGTGTTCGCTTTTTGGATAAAAACCTTTCAAATTGGGGCCAGTGTTTGATGTTGCTGTTTCTGCAATGAAAACATTCATTGTACAGTGGTTTCTCATCGGGGCTACTCATAGACCGCTCAGTCACCACTGTTGTGTTGTTGGCTCTGGAAAAGGGAGACGTGGATGATGATGCATGGGGAGGGGGGTTCTCAATATGGACCAATTCTGAAAGCAGCGGCTGTTTTCGTTTCGCAATGCTGCTAAAAGACGTTAAAAATCGTTGTATTGATTATGTCATGTTTGAATAAATGTCTTGTAGCCTTCTGGCACAGGGCGGATACATTCAGTCTTTATGTATGTTGTCATCAGGGAGAGAAGAAACTGCACAGAGGCGCACGAGGCGCATGGATGGGCTGCAGTGTTTCTAGTATTTAAAGAGGTGTCCTACAGTTTAATATTTAGATCATTTGTTTGTATTGACCACAGAAACAAAGCCTGAATCCACGTCTCTTCTAGATGTAGGGTTACATTCCAACATTTTAATTGACCTGGCTGAACATCTTTATCTTCACTATCTTCAATGTCTGAAGATGATGATTGGGACACATTCAACACACTTTCTGCTCTGCCTCAATTATTTGAAACAAATTGAAATCAATAGATGAGTAGGTGAAAATTAAGATGTCACACTTTGGTAAAGCGTAAACCTTTACAGTTACTGTAGAAACTATTTCACACTATTGACATTCAGTATTAAGATACTTATTGACTTCTGTACTCCCCTGGACCCCCTGTCTGCCTTTAGGGAGGTCAGACTGAAGGGACAGATTGAACACATTCAGAAGGTCTGTGGTTCGATCCCGAGCCCCCGGGCCCCTGGGCCCCTGCGGTCAAAAAGGACATCCGAATTGCTCCCAACTTTGTGTATGTGTGTGTGCGTGCGTGCGTGTGTGTGCGCGCACGTGTGTGTGTGTGTGTTTATTGCTCCTGTTGAGCAGGTGGCACCTTCTATGGAAGCCTCTGCCACCTGTGTATAAGTGTGTGTGTGTGTGTGTGTGTGTGTGTGTGTCTGGATTGTGTTGTAAAAGCGCTTTGAGTGGTCGCAAAGACTAGAAAAGTGCTATATAAATGCAGTCCATTTACCATCACCATTTACTACCTTTAGCTTTGTGACAGTTATTCACAGATGACTTTGACAGCAAAGAAAACAAATTTTCCTGTCTATTAATGTATCCAGTTGAAGTTAATCTCAACCTTAATTTCAAATAATATAGAAAATAAATCTAATTAATTATTAACAAATACTGTACCTACAAGAAAATCATGTGCTACAAAACATTCAGTTTTTACATTAGTAGGCGATACACTGAGGCTGTAGACAGTTTTAATGATAGCTAATATATATTAATAAAGGACACAAAAACTAGTAATTACATGTCTTGGTAATTATGCTCTTTTAATTTATTTCAATTGATACATAATTTATTACACACATCATACAAGATACAATTAGCTGTACAGTAGGCCTATGCTGTGCTGACTATAATCACAAAACCTTCCAAAGAACCTCAAAGTCATTTTTATTAACCGTTATTCATATTATAAAATATTGCAATTTATAGTTCCAATTTCTCAGAATATTTCACCTTAGAATGTAGCTTTACATCAGTGGCGGAAGAAGTACTTCAGTAAAAGTAGTATTATCACAGTGTAGAAATATTCTGCTAGTAAAAGTTAAAGTCCTGTATTCAAAATTATATTGTAAAAGTACAAAAGTGACAGCATCAAAATATATTTAAGTAAGTACCAAAAGTAAAAGTAGTCAATCATGCAGAATGGCCCATTCAGAATAATATATATTATTTATATTAATGGATTGTAATTATTGAAGCAGTAAAATGTTCATTACTTTGATGTTGCAGGGGGTAAAGGTGGAGCCCTTTTTTTTTGCCTAATGTATATGAAAAAGCTCAAACTATATTAATACATCATACTTTATAAGTTGATTGGTATTTTGTATTCATTTCAATCTGCAAAGTAACTATAAGTATAAAGTAACAAAATATATAATATAATCTTAAGTAAAGTACTAGTACCTTGTACTTCAGTAAATATACATTACACTCCACCCTTGGCTTACTTTGGGTCCACTGGATGTGTGATGCTACATGAAAACAAAGCAGCATCAAACGTTAGAAACGCCGCCTCTCATAATGTATTATTCTGGGCTCAAACATGACATAGAAGACAGTGTTTACTTTAAGACCTTCCACACAGAAAATATCACTTTATTATTATAAGTCTGACCTTATATTAGGTGTCTAAGAATGTTCACGCTTGTATAGTATTCAAGGATATGAACGACACACATTAGTCAACTTTCTCTATGGCTGGTCCAGAGGATCCTCCACCGCTAGGAGAGCGATCAGGTCCATGATAGCCGCCTGCCATTCCCCGGGCATCCCGCGTGACATGCCAACCGCATTCTGGTACAGCTTGGTGATGATGGGGTCACACATCATCTCCAGTTCCTGTTGCTGGTGTTCATATCCATCATTCCACTGTCTAGTACAAAGAAATCAAAGCCCATATTCTCATACTCAGTAGGAATTACTTGACAGTTTAAACTCTGTTATTGTTGAAACAGAGAGAAGGAACATGTAGCTCTAAAAATCATCTTTCTCTGATGACATAAATGACATATCTATATGGCTTAACGTGTGTAAACCTGCAAAATCCTAGACATTGAAAATTGGAACTGCAGTGCAATCTGCACTGATTACTTCTAAATTAATTCCACTCACTTGTTTAAAACATCTGAGTAAATCATCACTAGTCAACCCCCGGTCTAACTTAAGCAATTTGAGAGGATAAGGCAATGGCTGCATTTTCAAAACAAATATACTGTGTATGGGATGACCAATTTTCCTTCGTTCCCTGCGTTCAATGTCCTCCTTGCTGAGACATAAAACAGGCAAGATAAGCATTTAATCATCCAATGTTGTGATAACACTGCAGCTGAATTTCTTTCTTCTTTGGTGATGGTAATCTTGTTCTCCTTGCCAGTGCTCTTGTCTACAGCAGAGACATGGTGGATGCCATTGGCATCAATATCAAATATACTTTGATCTGGGGAACACCCCAGGGAGCAGGAGGGATGCCTGTCAGCTCAAAATTGCCCAGCAGGTTGTTGTCCTTCGTCATGGCGTGCTTATCCTCATAAACCTGTATGTTTCACATGCAATGTCACTTCAGTCACTCAAACATCCCAGCAATGCTCTGGATAATGTAACATCTGCTAGAACTTTGAATTGCACAAACAACCAAATCCTATCCAGCAGGTTCCTAACTTGGATGAGCACACCAGGCTGATTGTCGGAGTAGGTAGTGAAGGTTTGAGTCTGCTTGGTAGGAATGGTAATGTTTCGTTTGATCAAGACAGTCATGACACCTCCAGCAGTCTCAATACCCAGGGACAGAGGGGTGATGTCCAGAAGTAGTAAGTCCTGGACATTTTCAGACTTGTCACCAGACAGGATGGCAGCCTGGACAACTGAAAAAACAAAAACAAGCAGCAGTTAGACAGGTTTAGGTAATCAAGGCCCCACGGTATTCAACTGCTATAGTTGTGCTGCTTTCACAATGCAGGCAATTAAGAGGAGGAATTAAACTGATGTGTATCCATTTGGTTGAAAACACTTACCAGCTCCGTAAGCCACAGCTTCATCTGGATCGATGCTCTTGTTGAGCTCCTTTCCCTAAAAAGAAATCCTGGAGCAGCTTCTGGATCTTGGGGATACGGGTTGACCAGTCTAGCAGTGGACTTGACCTCAATGATGCCATCCTCCATGGTCAAGATGGATACAATATATGTGCCACCACCAAGATCGAAGATGAGGATGTTAAATCGAAACACAACCTAGAAAATTAGAGAACTTTGAGCAAAGTTGTACATGTGTGAGTGGACTTAAATCAATGGTATCTACTTTTGACCTAAGTCTCACCTTCTTGTCCAAGCCATAATCAATGGCTGCTGCAGTGGGCTCAAACAAAGATTCTCAACACATTTAGACCAGAGACAGCTCCAGATTCCTTGGTTGTATGAACAAATTATGGCAAACTATGGCAGTAGAGAGCTAACATATTGTTATGTTGGTTATAATAACATGATAACTACACCATAGAAGAGATCTCTTCTGAGTAGAAAGTTTTGGTTTCACCTTTGTATTTATTCTCCACTTTGGTCCGTCCACTATCACTGAATGGCCAGTGCTTCATGTCAGACTGAACTATTAGGTCCTCAAATCCTCTACCAATTAAACGTTTAGCATCTCCAATCCCCAGGAGAAGAAATACTTGTAGTTATCTCTCCAGATTTTTCACATCATATTAACACATGGCTATAGTTAATTTATTCACACAGATCATTAGGATAAATTAATATTTCATGACATATATCACCCTGCTATAACCTTACCTAAGAATGTGTTGGTGGGGTTCATGGCAACCTGATTCTTGGCTGCATCTCCGATCAGCCTCTCAGAATCTGTGAAAGCCACGTAGCAATGGTAATTCCAGCATGGCAATGATTTCAAGCTTTCCATACAGGAATACCCCAACACAGGAGTAAGTGTGTGACAGAGTCATAAGATCAATACCAACTGCTGCCCCTTTGAATATAATTGCTCTGAGAAAGTACAACAATTTATTGCGGATGTTATTCCAGCAGGGGGCAATAACACTCAATGATCAGGGCAGTGAAGTCATATGCATATGCTATTTTGTTAATCAAGGAGTTTAAGGTTTAGTCATGTCTTACCAGTATGGTATATAATTAAATAGATACCCCCCACCTACATTTTCTTCAGCCCTAATTGTGAAAATTGTAAAGCTATTAGTGTCTGCCACGGTTCAGTGGAATGCAATCATTTTAGCTAGCAGAAACACAATATTCTAACTTGAAACAGTGCAGAGTAGAGAGTGGGTCCTGGCAGCTGAATCGAAGTCTTCAGCTGCATACACATCAGTGGGCCCTGCAAAATCTCTCTACACTCTTTTGCGTTACAGTTAATTAAGTATGTTTTTGTGCAGGGCAAGATTGTGCAGCATGCAAGACAGTGTGTGCGCCAACACCAAAGAGCACTCTGCAGCATCACCACGCTGGAGCGCTATTCAAACTGCTGAACCCTGTGCCCTCCAAGAGAGACGGCACTCACACCTCCCCCACAGCCGGTGACTCAAGGAGTCAAGTATTCTCAAAGTAACGTCATTGCAGCTTATTAATACCTTGAATAAAAATGAGAGAGAAAGATCAGCAATATAGTAGTTAGATGATATGTATGATATATACATAATCACGCTATATACGTGGTCGTGAATATTATAGGTTATTATAATAGAAATTAAGAAATACATTAATAATGTTACTATAAACTGACAGTTTAGTACCACAGACACCAGATATTTCACAATGTGTCGTCAGTGATATTTGGCAGAAAGAAGCATAACTGCACGTACACAGGCTGACTGGGAACACATACGCAGAAGCCTACTATGAGATATTTTTGTCAGACCTGGATGATGCTGTGTTGGCATAGGGTTGCTGCAGTCTGACTCTCTCCTCTGCCAAATGAATACAGGCGGAAGATGCCGGCTTCACTGCTTCTGTACAAGCTTCCCGGTCCATGAGCCAATCAGCTTGCAGAACAGCGCTGAGCTTCCAGCACATTCTGGATCAGTCTTCAGGTTCCATGTGAGCCATCGCCTTCCGATTGGCTAAAACCTTGACAGCTGTAAAACTCTCAGAATAAAGATAAATAGGAGAAAGCTTTGGATAGAAGTAGAAGCAACTCCTCCAGGGGCAACTATCACTGTTTGATAAAATAAAATAAAAACATGTATTATAACCACAGTAATATTGCATTATTATTATTATTATATTATTTTAGTTTTCTCTAAGCAAACAATGACCACTGTAGTCGGTGACTAACTTCCTCTATTGGCCTTTTCCCAAAACTCCCTGAACAGTTGAAGTTGACCTAATTTTCAACTTTAGGCTCTCTGATACACGTCTAATGAAGCATTAGATTTTAGCTAAACCAAGCACTCTGAAAATGTATTTAGTTTATTTAACGGTTATTTGTATAGTAAGTATGGCAGACCATAGATGGGCCTTTAGAATACATAAAACTGATCAACAAATGCACACGACACAGTACTCAACAAAAGGTACATACATTAAAAACACGAAACTCAGAACTCAACAAGAAAATACAGACAAAACCATACAAGACACAAACTAATAAAGCACCATAAAAGAAGAAGCACCAGGTCATTCATAACGACATGACTGATCCCTCTGATAGTTTTGGTGTAACTCAACAGACCTTTCTCACAGACATGTCGACTTGTGACAGCAAAAAAAAACCAAAAAACGTTCAGTTTCAGAAACAGGAGATACTATGTATGAATCCTAAACTATTTACCTTGTACTTTTACTGTAGGTATCACATGGGAATCCCTTGAACCAAAAAGTCTATGGAAACCACAGGACTGTGATGTCATGGAAGGTCCCTCAGTGGAGTACATAGATCAAGGGAGGAGGAAACGCAACAGTCGAACTGGAATCGCTAGCGAGTGGCAGAGATGGAACTGAAGCTGCAACTTATCATCTGTGTGTTACTCATACAGGGTGAGTCCTTTACTTTCAATACTTGTTACCTGGCATACTTTCTTATTGAAAATAGATAATGCTAAAATGAAAAGAGATAAACTGAATCTGATCATTAAAAATGGCAGATGAACCTACTGGAAGTGATGACTTTGCTTATGACTTCATAACATATGACACGACTTGTTTGTCTATCGCAGTGCGTGATGTTTCAAAATGTGTTTATGCATCATAATATTTCATAATTGCTCGTCACTCGTTGACATTTCCTCAGTTTTTGCTAGGATCATAGCAGTAATAATAATTAGTCAAATAATGCATTATAGTCACTTTTATAATGCATCCTAATGTGATTAGAAGTTACTCTAAGTGGTCAACGTTTTGTGTTTCGTTCTTGCATGGATTTAATGGTATTTTGTTTCACTTTACTTAAAGCAAACAATGACCTCTTAGAATAACTTATAATCACATTAATTATAAAAGTGATTATATTGCATTATAAAATCACTTGACCTTAAGGGTCATTATAAAATGCTTTTTAATGTTTCTAATGCATTATAGACATAGAAAGTGTTACCAATGGTTGCATTTATCTTCAGTTAAAAACATTGTTGCCTGAGCTCAAGCTTTTTGCGGCATTATATTTGTATGTTTTACATGTAAAGCTTTTGATTTAGTCATCAGTACATATGATGAATTTCCTTTTGGATTCTCATCTCACCCCACTTTTTATTTCATTCTATTATATTTATTCAGTTATTTTACACATTCTAATGCAGTATATGTATGTATGCATGTATGTATCAGTTTATTTGCTCTAATGTGAAGCATATATTTTACATCGCATATGTCTGAAACCCAAATCACTGAGGTTTAGAGAAAACTCTCAAAAACATGTTGCTGTACAATAAAAATAATTTTCTATGGTTTTGTTCCAATGCTCAGTTAAAGTAATGTAATATCTACACAACCCATGCATGTAAAAAAGTCTTGATGACCTCTGATCCTTCGAGCCCACCGCCCTCACTGCTGGTGTCAATATGCCCCCACAATGTGTTTCTAAACAGCTCGGCATTATCACCCCATAGGAAAGAAAAATCCCCCAAAGGCCCCGTAAACAGCCTACAGCCTTTCTCTTACACCCGCCATTACTTTCTCTTTCACCTTGAAAGAACTGACCACTGTGCTTCCTGTCACATCAGAAATGTATTATATGTGGGGGCTGCTGCTTTTCACACACACACACACACACACACACACACACACACTCACACACACACACACACACACACACACAGGAATAGATGAGTCAAACTGTGAGAAAGGAGGGAGACATACTTTAACTGCTCTTGATTTGACTTTAATTCCAATAGAAGGTTGCTCATCAGTTTGTGAAGAGTAGAGAGGCAGCTGCCTGGAATTGGTGTCATTTTATGAAATGTTATATGTATTATCAAACTGTGTGAGGTGGAAATAACATTGTGCTCTCAGTGTGTAATTGATGTTCTTTTTTATTTGATTGCAGTTTCACTTGCGGTATGGCGGCGTGTGACTATAAAAAAAGGTCAGACACTGAACTTAAGCTGCCCACTTACTAATGATCACAAGACCAGTGTCGACTGGAGGAACCCTGAAGGATATGTTATGTTCTTCAATCACAATAAAGGTGAAGATGATATATTGTGTTCTTCAATCACACAACAAATAATTAATGAGGGATATTAAACATCTTTTTATTTCCCACCAGGTTTAAGGGACAAACGCTACAGCCTCAACAAACTGTCTGAGTCAGAATTCACCATCAGTATTTCCAATGTCACCTTCAAAGATGGAGGCACCTACACATGCTCTCAGTATGACGAGCATACAACAGAGGAGAAGGTGGAGGTGACAGTGTTAGGTGAGAATCATGTTGCAATGGACTTGGTCACAGAGTAGTTTTACTACTAGAGCTATAACCTTTACTATGACTTGCTATGACCATTGCATTGATGATTTGATCAACATTTTTTTAATAATGTAATAACATTTGCTCTGGTGTTGATTTTTTAAAAGGCCGTCCCATAATGAAAGTAGTGAAGCATGAAGGCATGTTTGTCATACAATGCACTGCTAAGGGGAACCACTATCCTCCCCAGATCTTCTGGAAAGAGGGCCATGGACCTGAAATTGTTGGTAAGTTTGTAATAACTGAAGATCTGTAATTAGAAAATATGGTAAAAGCTACATTGTAATGAAGAAGTGAACCAAAGTGAGGCACAGAAGGAAACATAACATTAATATGAGTCACAAAGGCGCATCACCTCTAGCTGCATGTTGGTAGTTTTATATCTTGCGGACTGCTATTCTGAAACCCTCTGTCACGTTTTATTTTTGCAAGAGACTCATCACTCCCAATTGGAAGTTAATAAATTAAAAAGGGAATGTTGATTTAAGTCATTTTAATACCCAAAGTAGAGGATTGACGACAATATTTCATAAAATCTGAATTTTATAGTGCCAAACAGCATTGCAGATGCTTTCGAGAGATACTTCATTTTTATAGGGTCCCTGCTGAATAAAAAAAGTAGCTTTTATAAATATATATGCTCCTCCTAACTCAATGTATGTAAGTATATAAGAGGTCAAATAATGGACTATCAATCACGTAAAAACAGACTGAGGTCAGAAAAAAAAAAGCTGCTGAGATGGAAGCTCTTATGAAAGCCTCAGTGGAAAATATCAGCATAGAGTGAACCTCTTAAAATCAGAAGCCCTCCTTCTTTCTGAGCAGTCAATGAAGCCTGATATGAGCAACCTTAATATAAGGTTTTCGAAACCCATTAGATGGCATCATTTGTATGCAGATAAGACTGATAGAGTTTAGTGACGGGTTTAGAGCATTTGCATATATTAATTGAGAAATAGCCCCAAAACAAATTATTAGAGTTATCTCCATTTCTGAAGTGCACTTACTGCTTCCGCAACAAAAAAACACCCAAGGCCTCCTATTGGGAAATGTTTACTATTGAGAGATATTTTTCAATTAAAAACAAAAAATATCTACATTACAGGTCATTTATCAGAGCTCTTATCCAGAGTGACTTACAGTGACTAACTACAGGGACAGTCCTCTGGAGCAGTTCAGGGTTAAGAGCCTTGTTCAGGAGCTCAATGGTGGCAGTCTGGTGTTGAACTCATGACCTTCTAGAGTTCTATTTGAAAGCCTGACCACTAGACCATGAGCACCACCACCCAGGGTGGGGTCAAGGCCAGACAGCACTTAACAGATATCTTTGTATTTTTAAGGGTCATATCTTCATAGTTTATGTGAATGTACTATTGTTCAAAAGTTTTTCGGAACATTTGTGCCTTGACTACCACACCGTGTATAATATGGGTTCTGTCAAAAAAACGAAACAAAAAAAAAAGTAGATATTTTGTTAATGGAGAGACAACAGTGTCCCACACGTTCAATACTGGATGCATTCACAGTTTTAAAAAAAGATTAGCCACACTTGAAAAAGTAAATGACATGAATAAAGGATTTTTATTTATTGAGTTAATTGAAATATAACTCAATATGGTCACCCTTCTTACCAATAAAGTCAATTTACATGTTGTTTAATAATTGTGTTTAAAAATATAAATAAAAATAATAAAAACTAAATTGCGAACCCTTAACATATTATGATGGTTCTTTGACTACTGATGCCAGCTGGTACCTACTTGACATGGATACTAATGACATCTGTCCCATTCCACAGCTCATGCCCAAGTCCTACATGAAGATAACAAATATGTCTCAATGGACATGTTACATGTTCAGTCAGTGAAGAAGAGAGTCACTGTGAAATGCCTTGTTCGCCATCCAGCTCTGTTCTCACAAACTCTGATGAACTTTGTCAAAATTGTACAAGACTGTGAGTATAATTAATTTCATTTATGAATATGAATAATTATCTCTGTTTCTCTTGCTCTCCCCCGGCTACAATTTTAGTGACAATATCTTGCCTGTATGAAATGTCCACCAGCAGAGAAAATAGTAAATAATGGTCCTTGCATTAACCAAAACTTGTTTACTTTAAAGTAATTCTGCAAAAAGTGTGATATTTGAGGAACAGTGAAAGCGTAGCTGTGTCGTGACAAAACAGGGAAAGCACAGAAGAGGAAATTTTCTCATAAGTTACTCCATGACACAGTCTACAGCACCAGACTGTGAAACTTGACCAACCAATAAGAAGACCCCTATTTAATTTCCTCTTTTTGTATGTTGCAAATTGTCTGGTTTCCTGTATTCTATTTGAGAAAATAAATAGATGTGTGATTTGCAGAGGGTTTCAAATGTCAGCATGAATTTTCACTTTGATTTCCATGAACGCAATGCTCTTTCTGTTCATTATAAACGCAAACCCCCCCTCTGTCACAGCATCAAAGTCCCGGCTCACAACCATGACCAGTTCACCAACAACCCAGCCCCAAGGGTCAACAGAGGGGCAGAGAACAACCAGCGGCTGGTTCAGACATGGGAAAACCACATTGTATCTTGCAACCAGAGATAAGAATGGGTCTTTATCAGAGAGCTCTGTAAAGTTATCAACCGTTCACCCTAATCAGCTGTTTTCTTCCAACGATTCAAATATGGTCACAGGCTCACATCTCAGCCCTGGTGGTGAGTAAAACTGTTTTCATTAGTATATGATTTTATGTCACATGGACTTTAAGTGACAGAATGTTCCACATCAGATGAGGGGCACAAAATAAAAAGTCCTAAAGAAACATCAGAAATCTTGAAACAGTTATTTTAATGTTACATGGCAGAATAAATGTTACATCAGATTCAAATTGTAAATTATGAGGCCTGAAAGTCTATACATAAAAATATATTTTTATATATATATATATATATATATATATATATATATATATAAAGAAAAGTAACCTCTGTGCACCATAAAAAATAAGGATGTGGATTAATGAACCTTAAATATGCTTCCCCTATACTTCACTAATTATTTCTCTGTACAACACGTATAATATAATAAACAAAACTGTCAGCCCGTGCGTGGTATGGAAACTACAGATATCTCAGCTTTCACAATTCATTTAGATCATAACCACCGCCATAGTTGTGATACCACTAGATCTGTTTCCTGTGACGGAGGGCTCAGAGTATAGTGTGAAACCATAGACTGTATAACATGGTGTGAAACTCAGTCATGTTATGTGTTCTGAGGATGGAACAGTGAGGCTCCACTACAATTTGACATTAAAAGTTACACAGAACCTTACAGTTTCCAGCTTCTTAAATAACATTTAATTATTCATCTGCTCGTCTTACACATTTCGGAAATCATTTTCTTTAAAAAAAACAAAAAACTTTTCTGACTTCAATTTTCTTATAAGGCTTATTTATCAAAATGTCTTTATTTCTTGTAGATGACTCAACAACCTCAGTATTATCAGGATCAACCAGGAGGAGGAATGACACCATCAGTAATGCCACAAGCCCAACAGGTATGATATATGCAAAACAATTATTGACAAATGTCCGTCTGATTCCACCTAGTGGTAATTCTCAACAATCACAGTTGAGTTGTTCCATTTACAAAACAGGGCGGATTTAGCCTGCAGCAGTTTATTTAAATTTGTGTTATTTATTTTTCCTCCCTTCTTCAAAATGTCTTAAAGGCTGGACATCTGTCTCTGAGACAACAGAGGAGATCACATCCTATAACCGCACAGAGGCAAACAAAACAGTTGATATTCATACTGTTGCAGTGCAGTGTCTGCATGGTTGAGACTCAGTTGCTCTGGTGTTAAAATGATAATGAGATAACAATCTTGCTTTTACACATAGTAAAAAGTTGTAAAAGTCTTTGAAAGTGATTTCTGAACTAACTACCAGCATTCTGTCAATTCCCAGGAGGCTTAAATGACCCAAATATGCAGACAGGAACTGAAGGAAGCTCATCTATACTGGTCTTCCTGGTTACATGTTTGATCTTCGGTCTTCTGGTGGTTGTCTTTTTCTTTGCCATCAAGCTGAGGAGAGCACACATCATCTGGAAGAGAGGTATCAGACATTCCTATTTTTTTGCATATTATCTTGTATTTACACCACAAAGCAGCAATTATTTTCTTTTTGAAATTGAAAAAAACATATGATAGTTTTTATTGTTACAGAGAATGAGGACTCCGATCCATCAGAGGAGAGCAGCAAATCAAAATCAAGCCAGGAAGAGAGGAACTCCCAAGGACAAAGGCGAAGAGGTAAGCACATGATTCAGCACTTCTTTTAAAGCCTCTTGCCGGGAGAAATATGGACATGTACAGAAAAGCATTTGTGCCAGCATGGACTGTAATCCAACTACAAACCCACTTATTCCCATGGCTTGCGGAGACATTGATCATTTACAGAAATGTTGTGCTATGGATTGAACTTTAATGTGATTATTATTGAATGCAACTTTTAGCATTAGGGAATAAATGAAGCTCATCAAGACATGGCTAGGTGGAGAATGTTTGCTGAATATTGGCAGCCTTGGGAAAAAGGCACATGCTTTCTACTCGTCAAACAGGGAATAAACTTAATCCCAGATGTATACATACATGTTTCTGTGTGTGCATATCAATGTGTATAGTATTAGTGTACGTACATGTATTTGTATCTTCTAATTGTCTTATTAGACTACTGCTTAATGTTGTTTCTGAATTCATTTATTCAAACTATTCCATTTTTTTTTTCACAGTTTCAGGTGACACATTCAACTCACAATGCAGTTCAAGCAGAAACAGGGCAGTAACATGAATCACTGATTGTAAAATGCTCTCTCTCTCTGTCACAGGGCTCTTCAACACGGCATTCACACAGTACGTCGTTGAAAAACCAACAGTGATAACCTCGGTGATAAACACAGCTGCGATGGCAGCAACAGAGAGTATAAATAAAGAGCAGACTCCTCAACCTCAAACCCCAGGACAGCCTTCAACCAAGTGTGACATAAAGGAGACAGAGCTATAACAATCTGTAAAATACAGTATTTATAAAGCCAGCAATATCAGGAGCAACAGCTTACAGATTAAGCTGATTAGCTTTTTTTACTGCACTTGTAAGAAAGAATGTTTTACACATAAAATAATGTGGTAACTTGTAACTGTAGTACTGTATTCTATTACAGGTCATTTATTAGATGCTCTTATCCAGAGTGACTTACATTGAGCTAACTACAGGGACAGTCCTCCTGGAGCAACTCAGGGTTAAGTGCCTTGCTCAGGAGCTCAATGGTGTTGAATTTATGACCTTCTGGTGTTCTATTTGAAAGTCTGAGTACTAGACCACTAGACTACCACCAGCACTGTACAGTGTAAATGTTGCGTTTACATGTACCAATAAATGATATTTTGCTAAAAAACAATGACATGCTTTATTTGAACATGGATGAGTGATATGGGAAATAGTAGGCTAGTAATGTAATGTAACTTCTCATCTGTACCCAGCATTTTCCTTGCTGATGTACGATCTCTGGTGAACAAAATGGCTGAGCTGCGGCTGCATACAGTCACTCAAAAAAAGGTTTGTTTTCCTCCAGTCTGACCACCCCTCATTGGTCGTTCTCCCCAAGTAAATATTTATCAAACGTGTGAAACCTTAATTTTTTTTATTACAACAATTCTAAATCAGAAGCTGTGAATGAACAAAGAGGTCCACTTTCTGCATTGCACTTTCAGAACAGGTTCAAACATATACAGACTGTGTGTATATCTATATATGGGGGAGTTAACATCATAAATCCTACTGGTGATATTTGTTGACAATGATTGGTCAGTTTGGTGTCAAGGTGTGTCAACATTATGAGCTGCATATGCATATACACATCTAAGGGTAACTCAGTTTTTAATTTGAATGCTTGTTATGGCATTAATAAAGTCTTAGCTGGATATGCAGCTGCAATGCGACTGGTGTGGCTATTGCTGAGTGTTTGCAGTTATGCCGAAATGTTGCAGTGTGACTTGTCATACTGTTGGAGTGAGATGTTTGCGTTATTTGAACAATGTAATGAAGTATAAATAAAGTGAATTCATTTTCAGTTCGTTTGTTCTGGTGAGACTTGAGAATATGTGCAGAGGTAAATCGGGTTCGTTATTGTGGAGGCTAGTAGAGGGCCTACGGGTTAAACCAGCGGCCTATGATAGGACAAGATTACATCGCCCCTGCTGGCCTTTACTTGAGTATTCCTCAATAATTCCTCAATATAATAAGAGTATACGCTGATTCTATTGTGTAATTATACACACAAACACTTCATACGTATATAAAATCTCTCTGAAATGTTCGTTTGCCGCCTAACTACATCGCGTATTATTATTACCAGACAAAGCTATCGTCTTGAGCCATGCGGTGATTAACAGTGATTATGAAATAAAACAGGAAGTAGGCTGGATCGTTTTAACCGTCATCAATGATACTGAGCGTCATTGGTGGACCGTTGAGGAAAGACTCTAAGACTCGACGCCTGATTGGCTGTTTTGCCGGTCATATATAAGGCTCCGTTAACAACCAGTCCTCCCTTTCCCCTCTCTAACCGGCAAGGACAAGTCAGCCTCTCCGCTGTCCATTCCAATACGACACCTAAAGTCAATTTCGGTCCAACAATTCGGTAAGTTATTCCTTGATATAATATGTAATATACGTAGTTTTTAGTTTATTAATATTCCACACACCTCTCCTGGGTTGCGGAAATAGGGTGAGCAACGTTAGCCTTCGCATTTTGCTTACTCACGGTCGGTAACGTTATCGTTGACATACGAAATGTATTTTTTGTTTTTTAATGACTGGTGCTGAGTGTTATACGATATATACTTAACCATGTAGATGATTACAATATGCCTGTAGAGACTGCACTCACGAGCATTAGCAAAGCTAGCGTTAGCTACTTAGCAGAGTTGGGAGGGTGGGGGTGGGGATTCTGAGACATTCGAGAATGTTCTCGAACACACTGTCAAGCTAGCCGACTTGATCAGACTTCCGGTTGATTTATTTATTTTATTTTTTTATTAAATAAATCTCTTCATTTAAGAGCAAAAGGCGTTGTATCACCATTCTACCTAAATAGTTTGATTTTTATGTTATAGGATAATTCATTTGGTTTATTGCATGCATGTTGAATGAGTTGAGTTACCCATTTTCAATTTCCGGTCTCAACTCTGGGCAATGCCTGGTGATCTTGTCACATGGCCTGGTCTAGCCATGCTAATAGTCTTTGCAGTCTCGTGAGTGCTTGGGTTTATTAACAAAATGAAGTGCTTCTCTAAATGAAAAGTTGTATGAGCGTTTTCTACATTACTTTGTTGTTCTAAAGGATAATTTAAGCCATTAGGTAAATTGTCATTACATTCTTAAGACTTGCAAAAATGTGTGCAGTCCTCAGTTTGATTACTTTAAATTTGTTAACCTTAGTTCTATTGATGTAATGGTCTGTACTTAAACTAACTGCATTTGTCATTAATGTTTTTTGCAGGAAAATCACAAAGTTATTTCCTGTATACAGTGCCTTAATATTATCTCCTTCATATTTAAGTTCTAACTGGCATTTGTACTTTAGTATTATGGGCTAAAAAATGGTTTTGGCTAACACGAGCTTGAAACTGTATAGTCGTCCTGTAATAGTTTTTTTTGTCTGTAGGAAATATGTCTAAGGGACCAGCAGTTGGTATCGACCTTGGGACCACCTACTCCTGTGTTGGTGTGTTCCAGCATGGCAAAGTTGAAATCATTGCTAATGACCAAGGCAACAGGACCACACCCAGCTATGTGGCCTTCACAGATTCGGAGAGGCTGATCGGAGATGCAGCAAAAAATCAGGTTGCCATGAACCCCACCAACACAGTTTTCGGTAAGTAAGTTTTGGTATTTAATATTGGTGGTCAATTGTCACACTCTTAGTAAAGAACTTGTTCAAAAACAACCATGGTACCTTGAGTAATATTGTAGTAATCTTTAAATGTATAAAGTGGCTTTCCTTTTGACTTTTATTAACAAACTCTTTTGCAGATGCCAAACGACTGATTGGTCGCAGGTTTGACGACACTGTTGTGCAGTCGGATATGAAGCACTGGCCATTTAATGTCATCAATGACAACACTCGCCCCAAGGTTCAAGTTGAGTACAAGGGCGAGTCAAAGTCCTTCTACCCAGAGGAGGTCTCGTCTATGGTTCTAACAAAGATGAAGGAGATTGCAGAAGCCTACCTCGGAAAAGTATGTTGTTTGGCATAGCTCAGTACATGAAATGCCAGCTTTGATTTTAAATTGTCCTAAACTGTGGCTTGCTTTCTTAGACCGTCAACAATGCTGTAATTACGGTGCCCGCCTACTTCAATGACTCCCAGCGCCAGGCCACTAAGGATGCTGGCACAATCTCTGGCCTCAACGTTTTGCGTATAATCAATGAACCAACTGCTGCTGCCATCGCCTATGGGTTGGACAAGAAGGTAGAATGCATGGAACAATTGTACTTGAGTAATGTCTAACATTTTAATGATGTCAAATGAAATTGAGGATGCTCGTTATAATTGAAATTGTTTTTGCTAATTTCAGGTTGGGTCAGAAAGGAACGTTCTCATCTTCGATCTTGGTGGTGGCACCTTTGATGTATCCATCTTGACCATTGAGGATGGTATCTTTGAGGTAAAGTCAACTGCTGGAGATACACATCTTGGTGGAGAAGATTTCGACAACCGCATGGTCAACCACTTCATTGCTGAGTTCAAGCGAAAGTACAAGAAGGATATCAGCGACAATAAAAGAGCTGTCCGTCGTCTGCGCACTGCTTGTGAAAGGGCAAAGCGCACCCTGTCTTCCAGCACCCAGGCCAGCATTGAAATCGACTCTCTGTACGAGGGTGTTGATTTCTACACCTCAATCACCAGGGCTCGTTTTGAAGAGCTCAACGCTGACCTCTTCCGTGGCACCTTGGACCCTGTGGAGAAGTCACTCCGTGACGCCAAGATGGATAAAGGGCAGATTCATGACATTGTGTTGGTCGGTGGCTCAACCCGTATCCCCAAGATCCAGAAGCTGCTCCAGGATTTCTTTAATGGAAAGGAGCTCAATAAGAGCATCAATCCAGATGAAGCTGTGGCTTACGGAGCTGGTCAGTGTTTTCAGCCAGATGAGATGCAAATCTGTTTATTCCTTTTTTTAAATTGCCTACATTTTGAGAGCAACACAACTATAGCAGTTGAATGCCAGGGGGCCTTGATTACCTAAACCTGAATTTCTAACTTAAAGTGTCTAAAATGTCTAACTGCTGCTTGTTTTTTCAGCTGTCCAGGCTGCCATCCTGTCTGGTGACAAGTCTGAAAATGTCCAGGACTTGCTACTTCTGGACGTCACCCCTCTGTCCCTTGGTATTGAGACTGCTGGAGGTGTCATGACTGTCTTGATCAAACGAAACACTACCATTCCTACCAAGCAGACTCAAACCTTCACTACCTACTCTGACAACCAGCCTGGTGTGCTCATCCAAGTAAGCTTAGCATCAATTATGAAAGTCTCAATTTCACAGTCACTATTATTCCTGCCATTCGTAGTTTCCACCAGTAGTTGCAAGATGGCATTGACCTTCCTTGGATGTCTGAGTGAAATGATGTCAGAACTGACTCGTAGTTTCCAAATTGTGTCCTTAAACCTATATTCTTCCAACAGGTTTATGAGGGTGAGCGTGCTATGACTAGGGACAACAACCTGCTGGGCAAGTTTGAGCTGACGGGCATCCCTCCTGCCCCTCGTGGTGTTCCCCAGATTGAAGTGACATTTGATATTGATGCCAATGGCATCATGAATGTTTCTGCTGTAGACAAGAGCACCGGCAAGGAAAACAAGATCACCATCACCAATGACAAGGGTGAGTTTAGTTAAACTCTAATGTAATCTCAAATGTACCTGAAACAATTTGACAATTTACAGTTTGCTCCCAGGTCGACTCAGCAAAGAGGACATTGAACGCATGGTCCAGGAAGCTGAGAAGTACAAGGCTGAGGATGACGTTCAACGCGACAAGGTATCTTCTAAGAATGGCCTGGAGTCGTATGCTTTCAACATGAAGTCAACTGTGGAGGATGAAAAGCTTGCTGGCAAGATCAGTGATGACGACAAGCAGAAGATTTTGGACAAGTGCAACGAGGTTATCAGCTGGCTGGATAAGAACCAGGTAAACCTTCAATCTTAAAGATTTTCTAAGTTTATTTCCATAATATGAATTCTTTGAAACACTAAAATGTCTTTTGCAGACTGCCGAGAGGGATGAGTACGAACATCAGCAGAAGGAGCTAGAGAAGGTGTGCAACCCCATCATCACAAAGTTGTACCAGAGTGCTGGTGGCATGCCTGGTGGTATGCCAGAAGGCATGCCTGGAGGCTTCCCTGGAGCTGGTGGTGCTGCACCTGGTGGTGGCTCCTCCGGACCTACCATTGAGGAGGTTGACTAATCATTACTCACTTCAGCCGCTACTCCTAAGATGTTTTCTAAGAAAGTAACCCTCTTATAGCCCATTACAACAAGCTAAAGAGTGTAATTTAAAGAAATAAAAACTGGGTTCAGGGATCACACTCGTATTGCATGGTTTATGACACAACTGGGAACAACTTGTAGTTGGCACCATTGAGCTGTCAGGGCACATGTCTGGTAAAGTGTTTTGTATACTGAGATGTCACTGCCTTGACAATAAAAAAATAAAAATCATAACCCTCAGCCTAACCAATCTTTTTCTTTTACCTCAGCAGAGCCCTTCAACTTAAAGCTGCTTCTCATCGTAGCTTTATGGTAAACGATGGCAGTACTATTTTTGATTAGTAAAATTGAATGGTGTTTTTGGACTGAAGTGGAACCCATGTACCTGACTTGCAGGAGTTGGATTGAAATAGATTGCTGTCGCTTGTCCTGAAACTTTCACTTGGTCATATAGTGCCATCTACTGGTTTAAAACTGCAGTAAAAGAGTTAGGAACTTAGTCTGGTTATTGGAGTAGCTGTAAAAGGCTTTCTAAGCAGAAATGCAAAATAACACCTAATGTCAAACACTGTTTCAATTTTTGCATTTTTACCTACATACCTTTTTTAAAATTGATGAAGCTCCTATTGAGTAGCAATGGGCTACTGCATTTAATAAAGTACTTGAAGGCTGTCCAGAACCTCAATTCTGTGACTATTCTCTAGCTAAAATATTTTGACTTGACTTGGCAGAATTCTCTTGTCGTCCATTCTATTTTACTGCGAGAGATCCTTTATGGAGGTAAATTGTTTAAAGTACAGCAGCACCCAGGTAAAAAATGGTTTTGACCTTAACAAATTTCAGGGAACATCTAACTCTTCCAAAAAAAAAACTGCCATCACTAAACCATACATGTTGGTAGGCATGGCTTTGTAATTTGCTATAGTTTACTCCTTCCTTATATACTGTAACATGGTGATCTTGGATTTCTGGGTCAAAATGTCAGAACTGGAATCCTTGTGGCCGATTTGCACTAAATTCTTATACCTGATTGTAAATGCTCTTGCTCAAAGGTTTTGGCCCTCTAATCCCTAGATTATTGGGAGTGACTGGGGATATTTTTTTTTAAAATATGAAGTCTGCATGTCCAATCATCACCCTGAGTGGTTACTGAATTTGTTCTGGACTGTATACTTTGTTAAATGCAACAAAATGTTATGTTTGTTCTGTTAAATGTTATTCCTGTTATATCATTTCATAGCTTTCTCATTGAACTACCCATAGGCAGACCAGATCAATATGAAGTTAGTTACATTGCCATTTTCAGAAAGTTGCCCTATTGCAAAGTCAAAGGTCAAATACTGTTCATTTTTCCAACAAGTGACAGACTGTTTAAAAAAATCACTGAGACATGGTCCCTCCAAATTGGCACAAAACCAAACTCCTGCCTCATGGACTGCTATAACTGCATTCGTACTGGAAGACTCAACTGGAACCGATTTAATTTATAGTTACACCGATGCGTTTCAGGCTGTGGCGAAATATCTTCCGTGAAAGTATATAGTGAATTCCTATGTGTGGCCTCTTGTAGCCAGTACAAAAAGTCTGATCTTTTATGAGGAGCACTTGAATGCACCATGTATGCGTCGGCGTTTCTATGGCTACATTGCTGTGGAGTACTGACAGGAAAACAGGTGAGTGTCTGAACGAGTTCGCTTCTATACTCTGAATGTTTAAGTAAAACAGACACATTTCATTGCTATTTGTCACTGTAAACACGATAAATGCAGTAGATACTTTTACGTGGTTTGAACTGAAGTTTCTTCAATAGCTAGCTGCTAATAAATGGCTTTTATTGTAACTTGGCTAGCGTTAGGTTATATCGGTAAACGATGGACATAACGCTACCTAAATATGTTCTACTTTACAAACTTTATACATCAGTTATCGTTTTCTTCTTTAGTTTGAGAGCTTTAAAAATGCACAACTTTCTCTACTTCACTTGGTTTCATTGAGGTGCCCAGGAGTAACTGCAAAACGATGAATGCATTAATTTCGCTTGAATTTTGCCCATTCAAATTGATGTATTAAAATGACATTCCTAATCAGTTTGTAGTTATATTCCCCAAGTCTTTATGGAACGAGAGAAAGTTGCTGTAATGTGTATTTCTTGAAACAATCAGTTTATCAAAGGGAAGCGAGTTCTCTGTACACATCCATGATTCTACCTTTTTAGCAGCAGACATTTTCAAGTGAAATCAAGTTTATTTATATAGCCCAATATCACAAATTATACATTTGTCTCAGTGGGCTTTACAGCCTGTACAAGGTACGACACCCTCTGTCCTTAGACCCTCACATCGCACAAGGAAAAACTCCCTAAAAGATACCCCACAAATAATTGTGGGGGAAATATGGAAGAAACCTCAGGGAGAGCAACTGAGGAGGGATCCCTCTCCCAGGACGGACAGACGTGCAATAGGTGACGTGTGTACAGAACAAACAGCATAGTTAAAAATACAGCATGGACAATCTATGAGACAGAAAACATGATACGATGGTATATAAAAAAAAAAAGATGGATCCAGGGGGATGTCAAGGCTTCCTGGATCCATTTTCCATTGTGACTTGTCAAACGCAGGTGTAATCATACTAATGATGGCTGCAATCCTAGTGAGTGTGTCACTTCCAGCTTTTTACTGCTCTGGCAAGTCACAATGGTGTATTTTTGCCCTCACTCACAGGGGACATTTTGACATGTCACAATCTAAATAATAAGATTAATCATGGCCCGAATTTCATTAAGGTGTTTCAGTTTCAAGATCCTGGTATTGTGCAAGCCATGGCTTTACTGGAAAAGTTTAATAGAATGGATCCATGGCTAATGTTAAAAATTGCTTTTGTAAAAACTCAAAATCTTCTCTGAAAAGTTTCCAGCATTGCTATTGACTTATTTGTTAAGCATATTCCACGTGGCATTTAGAAACCCGGTTATGTAAAGTAAGTGACTATACCACCAGTATCTCTGGCATGGCTGCAGAATTGAAGCTGAATTGATCTTTGGCTTGTAAAACATCTGAACATTATGCTGTGTATGAAAGGTTAATAAAAAGACTGCCAACTTTCTTACACGTGAGACAATGCTGGCACATGTTAAGTGCTTTGTGTGAGCTTCAGTCATTTCTGACTTTTTCGTGGCATTGTCAGAAAGGGGTCAATAATTTAAAGATATGAAAGTAGGCTACATACAGATTTGCCAGCTGGAATATGTTTTTTTTGATGTATCATATCTTAGAGCAAGACAGAAATGTACAGTTGAAAGCTGTGAAATACTTCTTCTCTTCTGTACAATAAAGCTATCTTTTTTTGTTTGTTGGTTGCAGTGTTTGTTCGTTACATCCCGCTGAATCCTTCACCAATTCAATTTGACAACTACATAGATGATCCGTACTTCATGAAGCAGACATTCCACTTACAACATAAACATGGATAAAGGACTCAAACATGAAAAGATGTCTCATGTGTTGACTGAGCAAGAGAAGCATCCTTCTCCGAGACAAGCAGTTCTGACCAACCAGTGGGAGTCAATGGAGTCGGACACAGAGAGCTTGGCCCAGGAGAGAGTTTACCAGCAGCAGCTACAAATGCGTATTGGCCGCCGTGACCAAAACAAATGCATACTTCCTCAAAAGGAGTATGCTGACAGCTTAAAGCAGGGATATGGAGAGGATGAAGATGCAAATGATGATGAAACTGAAGATCTTCAGGTTTATGATAATCTTGATGGAGCAGCACACCACTATGCCAAAAGGAACCCCACCCTGTTTCAGACTAAATATTTGGATACACAAATGAATGAGAGAGGAACAAGGTAAGTTACTCAATTTCTGTTTGTTGGGCAAATTGCGACTCATTTGGTGTTGTAATTAAATAATGGTATTCAAAGTAAAAAATCAGGGCATATACACACACCAAGCATCAGTTAGTTGTGGTTAAAGGTGTGTTCTGTTGCACATGAAACTGCATCTAAAATGATATCCAGCTATAATGAACACCCTGAGTACACTTTGATATCACTGCGGCAAAGTTAGAACATCAGTAAAACTAGTATTTAGGCGTGTGTTAAAAGACAGGACTGGCAATATTCTATATTTTTCTTATAAACAAACTTCATGAAAAGACCAAAACCAACAAAGTGTTACTACGTCTCTCGATATTTTTTATGCCAGCTCACCTTTTTTGACTACACAGGTTAAACATGGCAGGTTACCAGGGGAAGTGCAGAGGCATTAGACAAAAAAGGTAAACAAATAGGGTGACACATGGGTGTTCAGTCTGGCATATTACATTTACACAGAAACACTGCGATAACATTAAAGGTTCAATGTGTGGTTCTGAACCAGCTGCTCCAAAGAAATAGAGTCAGTCCTTCACCTCTAAATTGGCTCCATACAATCTAAATTCATCAATCATCAGAACCATCAGTAATTAAAAAAACAACTATAGTATGTTAACCTGTTTATATTTTAGTTGTAGTAGATTGTCATATTTATTGTATTCTTATATTGTGTATTGTATTCTACAGCTATATATCTCTCTTCTAGTGTTGATATATTTACTGTGTATTTTTTATACACAGACAGATGGACTGCAGCCTCCTGGCGAGGGTGCGAGTAGTTTTCTCTTTTCTGCATCTTTGGATTTAATCAAAATAAACTATCAAACCTTGCAGGGATCATGATGTGATGTTGACCCCAAGTCTGAGTCAGGCAGCTGGACTTCTTCTCCCTCTGTACTGAGGCAGACTGCAGCTACACTGACTCACTATCACCTCTAGAGGAATAAGTGGTATTACAGGATGGATGGAGCAGCTAGCTGTTAGCATGCTAACTTCAGTAGATATCTCTGCAACACACAGACGTGTTTGACATAACGTGACCACTGTTACCTCTTCACACTCTGTTGATGATGTTAGTTCATTGTTTTAAGTTTAGATGCTGGCATATCTTACACATTGAACCTTTAAGGATTTAAGGTGGTTAATAAAAATAAATATGAAATCAAAGGAATGCAAGCATAGGCTATATTACATAGTTTATTCATCAACCATTTCTTTTGATTTTGCTTTTTTTTTTTATTTAAAAAAAATTAGTAAATTGATTATTTGACAGTTACCTCTCATCCACTCTGGAAGGCAAGAGCCTGGAAGACGTTCACATCATGCAGAAAAAAAACAATCGTACATAACATGTTTTGGCGTCATGAAGGTTATACAGTATGTCACCGCAAAGTGCTGTCCCATTCATATTGATGCCATTTCAACCCCTTGTAGCATTTACCAGGTGACGTCAGTTAAGTCCTTGAGGGTTCAGGGTTTAAAGCCTTAGGGACACATTGGGATTGGGCCTAACGGTACAGCAGAGAAAAGTGCAGAAGCACAATTACAGGTTCCAATTTAACAACAAATATAACAGACAGAGAAACCTTCCGTATGATTTCTCCTGCTTTGTGATGGATCAATGTAGCCGTTCCCCTGCTAACGCTTGATGAAGCTAACGCCTGGCTGCATTGATCCATCACGAAACGAATATACAACTGACATGGTATTTCTGTCAGTTACGCTTGTTTTTAAATAAACCTGTAATCACGCGTTTGTCCCTCAAAGCGGACACAAAAATTGTTACAACAATATTCTACCCATTTTGTTCTTCTTTTTGGGGCCAAAACTATGTTTGAATGATACTGTTTTTTTTTTTTTTTTTATCTCTGGCTGTTTAAAAATAGCCATTATTGAAGGAAAGGAGAGAAGCATCAGTATAACCGGTGATTCCAAACTGTTGAAGGGTAGAGTACATCATAATTTGATTCACACAGAATACCTGTTGGTTTGGGCCTTTTAATGGGAGTTTGTTGACATAAGAGAAAAAAATATATATCACCAGACTTCTGTTTCAGTAACTATTGAATACAGGTGACTATTAGTTATGCAGTATGGCCAGTAGATGGCAGTCATTTATGTGAGTGGCACAATTGATAAGGATGAAAAAAAAAAACCTTCAGGCTTTATTTGTTGATTTAAAAAAAAAAAATAAATATATATATATATATATATATGTATATAGAAAATAACCTTTTTGTTGTGTTTTGATCACATGTGTAGCCTTGTCTGTCACAATAATTCTATAAACATGTGGCATTATATCAGCTATTTACCATGATGAGATTTGTTCCCGACCTTGTTCCATTTGCCTATTGAACCGGACTGTCACTTTCACTGTCTGTGACAAATTAATTGAAATTAAGCAGATAATAGTGCTGCTTAGATGGAATACAGCAAGGAGAATGGAAGCAGCAATCAAACCTTTTACTTTTAAACAGTACATGGATGATAAAAGATGAATAGCCCTCATTCATCACTAAACAATGAAGTGGTGTCAGTTATTTAATGAGATGCAGGCTCCAATGGGACATTGTAGTGAGAATGGCCTAATTCAGGTGCTTTCAGAATAACACCTTTCATGTGAAGTAAATTGGATTTTTGTTTTGTTTGGGTGGATCACAATAAGTGGTCACTCGTGGTCCATTAACAGGGATCATTGTTGCTGAAAAGGAGATCTCTCTTTCTCTCTTTTGAAGGAGCAGAGGTAGGCATCTATGGTGAGAACAACACCACATCTGTTTTTGCACTCTTGTCGACTCGTACCGCTGTTTCCACTTCTCTCTCCTGCAGTCACAGAATGATAGTCATTTCCCTCCAAAATAGAGAAGGGGCATTCTCTATTTTTCCATCATTAACCCACGCAGATTGATGTCCACCAAGTGTGGGTCCTCTTCCAAAGTATATTGTTTCAGAGGAAAATGACCATGACATATTCTCACAAAAGGTTCCATTTCATAGCGCCAAGGCAGAGAACACAGTCCCATTCCCATCATCATGTTCTCATAGTCCTCGCTGCCTCCTCAAAGCGGGTAAGCCTTTTCACACATTGCCATTGCATAGTTTACAAACCCAATGGACATTCCTTATTCAAGCAAAAGATTCCTATTTAAGCAACTCCATTCATCTATCTTAACTATATTTTACACCTACTTCACTCGAAAATATTGCAAAAGGATATTTGAGTATAGTCCGTATGGCCAGTTTTTTTTTTTTTTCATTTTTGCATTCAGTGTGTGTCACAATATTTCAATGGCCTTTGTATTTAGGTGTCTGTATCTTGGGCAAGACATATTAGACTGTGGTGTTTTGCCAGTGTTGGAGGCATCGCGTTCAGCTGCATGTTGTCAATAATGCGTTCTCCAACTTGAGTCATTAGAGAGACATCCCTTACCCTTTTGGCCTCATCGAAGTGAAGGGCCCTACACCTAGGCAACCCTCCCCCTGACGCACAACATAACGGCAGGAGAATTAGGCTCCCCTCGTCCTCCCAGTAAGCACAACAAAGAGGCTCTCTGCTATTTATTTTAATGAGATCTTTTCATCACCATCAGAAAGAGCATTTTAGCCTACAATTTTCAAGCCATTTCATAAGCTGAAAATTGCCGTTTGTGAACCATTCCCCCGCTAGTAGCTCTCAAATACACTCTCATTAGTGAGCCGGAGGTGAAAACACGAAAATTATCTGTAAATACAGGCACATAATCCCCCTCATCTGTTTCAATTTCAGAAGTCTCTGATAAGGCATAGCTCCCTTTGTTTGAGGACATCATCATTCTAATAATGGTCTAATGCCTCTTGTTCCTTTGACCTCAAAGTAAAGGCCTATGTGAATGTGTAAAACTTCCTTTGGATATGGAAATTTCATTAATAAAGCTGGGTACCAACAATTAAATCATTAAATACTAATGGTATGATTGAGACTATACTATACAGACATATTCTTTGATAATTCCATTTAGTTTTTTATCTCTTATTTGCCTAACTGATTGAGCTCAGCAATAGAGCTATAATGTGTGACGTGAATATTAGTCTCAGGCTAGTTGTATTGAACATACGATCTGTTTTGCTATTGTCTTTAACCTCACAGCCAGCTGCTCACTGATGATGCCTATTCTGACCTACACTATGACCCCAACTGGAGGACCAACCTGAGAGGAGCCGGCCGCTTCAATGAGAGTTCACAGCTTTCCGTTGAGGAATATTACCAAGTCCCTAAAGAGAAATCTAGTCTGTCATGTGGTGACAGACAAGGACTCGTAATAAAAGGAGGATACAAATGCATCGTCAACACAAGTCCAGCTGTTGCGGTGACTCCTCATATGGCTGGCAATGAGTCTGAGCAGCCATACTGCCTGCACCCACAAGATGGTCACATTAGCTCAGTAACATCTCCCGACTGTAACAACCCTGCTTCACAACTACGATCACCAGAGGCTGACCTTTCAAAACCACCCTGCATTTTCACTAAAAATGAAAGTGACAAAAATATACCGAAAGTATTCAGAAAGAAACGTGAAAAAAGCTGTGACAATGCTGGGGAGAATAATAACAGGTCTTCTGAGCTGACCAAGGATAAACATGCTATGTTCATCCCAGAATGTAATGCCTACTACCTGCAGCAACTGAGACGCACACAAGGAGGACCAGCTCAAATACAGCAAATGGGCATATCCAAATTCCCCAAGATTGTATTGAACAAAAAGCTAGAAAGGCTGACAGAGGACATAGTGGAACGCAACAAAATAACCCTGGGGCGCAACACCAACAAATGTGGCTCCTATGTGAGCGTGCATGCACTCAAGCAGGAGATGCCTCATAATGTCTTTAAGGTTTGTATATCATTTAGAGTTTTCTCAACCAATAACGTCTGCTTATGGTAAAAATCACTGAATGAGAATATAATCTTTGATTTTATAAAAAAAAAAGAAAAGAAACCTCAACTGTGTAATGTTGCTGTTGAAACAGACTGCAATTACAGACACAGACACCAGGAGCTGCACTAACATTGATAATGTTTCTAGGTGTGTGTGTGTGTGTGTGTGTGTGTGTGTGTGTGTGTGTGTGTGTG
>CALSBV010000001.1:1946431-1971523 GCA_943590825.1 Bovichtus diacanthus | reverse complement strand
TGATGTGAGAAGCACGCTTTCAGTAGGCGGCAGGCTTCCTGTAAATGAGCTGATGGCCTTGCTATTAGGTCCAAATGCAGATGCGTCCATGTGTTGCAAAACGCTTAATCTTTTAATTGATCACCTTCTCCATGGCCTGTTCTCCACATAGTTTTTTCCCCACTGACTGAATCACATTTTGAAGATGGCATGGATTGCTTTTGAAAAGGCAGGAAAAGGATGGCAAATTGTGTACGAAGGCCAAGAGCGGATTGTATGTTATTGTGCAAATGCCCAGTCAGAGTTGCAGTTTGTGGTAAAACAATTTAATACATGTAATAAAAGCTGTTTTAAGATTCTGAAATGTGTGTTTGTGTGTGTGTGTGGCTCGCATGTATTCAAATGAATAATTAGTGCAACCCTTCCACCCATGTTATATAATAATTGGACAATAAATACTCTGAGGAAGACTGCTCATTGATTAATCTGCTTCTACAATCTCTCAGCAGCGGTTGTCTGTGGACTAGAGGGCACAAGTTCAAATGTGGCAAAGTGGATTTTATGTTTGTTGATATGTTGAACATCTGTTGAACATGATTATTTAAAGATTATTTCAATTGGTAAATTACTTTATCAGTGAATTAATGAAATAACACTGAAATGGTGCATACACTTTTTTTTAAAGGTTTCTTTTGCATCCACCATATTGATTCGAACACAGGCAATATTGTACTGCTGCACTAAAGTCCAGCTCCAAATTACAAACACAAAAATTCTTTCGAGATTTCACTGACAGTAAAATGCAAAAATGTGCCAATATATTATATTGAATCTTTTTCTTGGATTGATCTTTTGTTTTGTTCCATTTTCCATTTCCAAGCTTCCATGAACAATGCTCAGAGCGTTGTCTCTTAACGGCAAAATTAAATGTCTAAAATTATCTTATTTTTGCACAACTGAATTTGGACTACTGCTGATTAAAAAAGAAATAAAAAATGTATTAAGTTAAAATATAAATAAAAATTAATTTCCCATGGTGCACCGAACACCCAGATTTATGTTGCCACAAGGAATTTAATTAAATGCTTGTGTGCCTGGTTTCTTTTTAACCATACAACATTTTCAGCATATTTAATTTCTTGGCATATTAAATTCTCATACATTTAAATGTAATATTGGGGTGATATGATGTATTAAAAGTGGTGTTGACCATAGTGACTCAAAATAAATGAAAAGAAACCTTTTCATGAAAGACATGAGGCCACTGGATCTCCGAGCACTTTCTGCAGAACCACATATTTTTTCACACATGCCATAAGCAGAGCTGATCCACATAGCGGCACCACTAGAATCCTTTTAATTTATTTTAGTTCTAAATATTTCTTTTGATGGTCACGACATGTGCTGTAGATATTAACATCTGAATCTGCTGATTGGTGTCATGAGGGATTTTCTTGAGAATATCAAAGTACATCCATCAAGCCTTGACTACTGAACGACTGCTATTTATTAAAGATCATTTAACTGTGTGTACGCTGAAACAAATAAACTGAACAACCTGCTGCTTTGTAGTACATTTCATTCGCAACTAAACATAATTTAATTTGAAATATCCTTGTAGGTGTTCAATGTGTAAATGAACTTAGATCAAAGCACAAAGTGAGGAAGCAATACATCGCATTCCCCTGCAGTCTGCTGGAAGCATTTCACAGCTATTTGTAATTTCTTGTTGTCTGTCTTTTGCGTTTCTGTTTGTTGGCTTTAGGCTCAGCGGGCTCCATGCCACCAAGCAGGAAACCCATAGAGAACAAGCAGCCTCGCATTGAGCACTGAGCTCCACGCTGTGGAGACAGCTTCCCAGTGAAAGTGTTTACACCAGCCGAGGAACAATCAACACCATGACAGATCACATGCACACGTGCAGCACTGCATTCCTTATATATTTATGTGGTTCTTATTTATTTTTTTTAGACTTTTCCAAATCATTCTTCCTTAATTGAGGTATGAAAGTGTAAACAACAAAGACAGATGAATTAAAAAAAAAAAAAAAAAAAAAAAAAGGTTTAAAAGAATAAACGAAGCTGAGAACCGATTCATCATTTATATACTATATATATTTACAGACACAAATATCACAATATAAAGTCACTGAAGTGTCTTTGACCAAAACTTGATTTACAAAACTTTCAACAATATGGATAAACGGCAAATAAAATATAAAAAGTAGACTAATTAAAAACAAAAAGATAAAAAAGAGTAGCATGGAAATTTTCGTTTGGGATACAAGTGCAAAAGAATGGGGTTGCATGATGCGTCTATCATACACAGCAAAGAGCTATTCCATTGGGTTATTAATAATCAGTTGTACATATCTTCCGTCTGAAAAAAAATACATAGGTGTGGCATTTCGAAATAAACAAATGTATAGATTTGTTAGTAATATTAGGCTAATAATAATATTAATAATAATGATAATAATAGCGGGACGTAGGCATATTCTATGTTTTGTCAGACATAATAACAAGAACATGCTCAGTCTATAGAGTAAACGGGACACTTGTTATAAATCAAAGGGGCCACTTTGCATGTTTGAATAAATATTAACATTGTATTGTATAGCCTTTCCCCCAATATTTTTAAAACAGTACCTTAAGTATTGAAGGGCTCAGAAAAGCTGGTGTTATCTACAGTGCATTTACATATTGAAGGTTGCTCCGTATAAAACAACTCTGCAGCCTACTATAGTAGATGATCCGGGGAGCAAATGTCATCCTCGATATCCACATCGTCGTCGTTTTCCTCCAGCATGTACGAGTCGGGCTCCAGTGCGTTTTTCAGCTCCTCCGCGCTCTTGTCGTTCAGTTCGCTCCCGCTGGAGTTCTCCGCGGACCTCTCCAGCTGCCCGGGGGTCTTCCGCTCGTCCTGCACTTTCCTCAGTTGCTTCTTGTGCTTCATCCGCCGGTTCTGAAACCACGTTTTTACCTGTAGGAGGGATGTGAATTACAAAAAAACATCCTGAATATACGCAATTGATCCCTTATTGTAATCTGAAGAAATTCAAAAATGTGTCAATATAAAGCCAAAAATATGTTTTACATTTACTTTTTAGGTTGTTTAAATAACGACACAGACATAGGTGGCCTATGGAATAGAGGTTTTATTTACTGCTTAATTGACTTTATATTTAGTAGGCCTACTAGAATTTGAAATATCAGGTATTCCCTGACTGCAGCTATTATCAGATTATACTACATTACTCAGAAATACACAAAACAGCAATTTCAGGTGTGAATAAGACAAATGTATAATTAATATAGAGACTATAGGGTATAGCCTACACTTGGCATATGTTGTCATGCTCTGTTGTATGTTTACTAGCTACATATAAATATCTTAAATATATTATGTATTATATACTATATTATGATTAATATATGTTTGCCGATGTATCACTTGTTTGTTTGTTTGTTTGTGTGGTTTGTTGGGTTGCCACTCTTCTTAGAGCTAAAATCGGAGAATAAACAAAGGAACCAGGTTCAGAAACACACACCTCGCTCCCCAACATCCCTGCATCTCCTGCACTAACTGGTACTTTCAGGTGTGCGTGTGTGTGTGTGTGTGAGTACCTGTGTCTCGGACAGGCTGAGCGCCGTGGCCAGCTCCACTCTCTCCGGTGTGGACAGGTACCGCTGGATTTCAAACCTCTTCTCCAGGCCAGACAGCTGCGAGTCGGAGAAAACCGTCCGGGCCTTCCGGCGTCTGCAGTGCTTCCCCGGTAACTCTGCGTGGTGCTGGAACAAGGCCGGCATCTGCATCCCTGCAAGTGACAGGAATCAGTGTTTAGAAATTCTAACTTTTCAAAAACAACAACAGAACAAATAAACAAATTAAATCTGAGAAACTAAGTTCACTATAACACATGTAAGATGCGTTGGGTTAATTAATAATTAAAATATAATAATGGCTGTTATCCACATGGCTTTTTAGTGAATGTAAAAACATAACTTAGTTAATTATTTACTGAATAATCAGAGGCTTTAATAGTTGTCTTTTGGAAAAAAGATGGACATCAATTAAGATGTAAATTAATACAAGATAATATCAATTTGACACATTGTATCGCAGTAAAAGAGAACTTAATATTATCCTAAAAAATTATTACTGAATAAACTGCTTATTGTTATTTATTGAGATGCTCCACCAGACCAGAGTTCAGCCATTCTTTCATTCACGGCTGCATTTTGTCGAATTAATTTTCAACCCGTCTATCACTGCAAATGATGTTAAATTCCCATACTCATTAATGAAGGCTAATATAAATCCATATTTTCATACGTGTTGACAATGACTTTCCATTTTAAATAAGCAACTATAGCGTTTATAACTATAGGTAGGCCGAATAGACTCAGTATGTCTAATGTATATCTGACAGAAGTGTTCTGTCACTTAGGCCTCTGCCTCTGCACCTCTGCCTCGCAGGTCCTCACGTGCACGCTTACCAGAAGTGAAGAAGTACTGGTGATGCTCTGGCTTGTGGAGAGGATGGTGCGGATGTGGCGCCAGTATTGGGGTTGGCATCAGTGGGTATCCATACTCCAGGATGGGCATCCGGGAGGCCAGGGAGCTACAGAAAGGCGAGGGAATGACTTCTCTCAGCGGCTTAGGTTTGTGCAATAAGATGTCCTCAATGAAAAACGATTTCGACCTCTGCGTGGGCGCCGCAGACACGTAGTTCATACTCATGATATTAGTTTGGGTTTGTTAATTTCCTGCCTTTAAACCTGCATCAACATATGTCTCTTCTCTTCAGGTCTCCCAGGCTTAAATGCAGCCCTTGTGTGAGATCAGTGAATGGCACTACGTCGAGCATTACACAGATATCAGTGGGAGGGCAGATTTCCAACAAGCATTTATTCAGAGAGAGAGCGGATTGGGGAAATTGATTTACGCATCGGCCAATTAGAGCTCTGGATGGGCGGATGGGAGATGTGAGGGGCCTGTGCTCCGTTCTGATTGGCTGAGACGCGTTCCAAGCTGGCAAAAAAAAACAAACAGAGTCCAGAAATGCGGTGCACCTGTGACCGCATCACAGTTCATTTGAATAGAAACTGAAAATCCAACTGAGAGTCACCACTGGCTCGTAACGGTGCTTATGTGGTCGCCTAGTAACCATGCTGTTTCTGCACGATTCGCCAGCAGTTTGACCTCGTGGAAGAATGATTCTTTATTTAGCCTAAATATAGTTTGTAAAATAGTCTACAATTTCCGAACACAATTATTATCAAATGTCAATTATGAATACAAAGGAGATGTCCTTGTTATCTCTTACAGACTCTCATGGACCTGCACTTTGAGTTGCTTATTAAAGTCTTCCATAGAATGTTGTTGTGGTCGCTCGCCATGGTGCTGAAAGATTCTGTTTATTGGTATGGATGTGTGTTTGCTGTTTTACTTTATTGGAAGGAGCATCTCATTTTTATTTCAAGTCAGTAGACCTGTTGGTGAATATTTTACAGTATCCTATTAAGTGTTTGAAACATTTGAATAGCAATATTCCTACAGTCGTTTATAGTTCGACTTTAGCAAATTCAGTGGCGAAAAAGATTAAAGTGACTTTCTCCAGTAGGAAAATATAGCTTCTCCTACACGTGGCTGCTAAAACACATATTTAGGCTATTTGTGTGTATTTCAGCCAGTGTAAAAGGATGTTTTTAACTGAAGGCCTCCCTGGGACATTTCTATAATACCCTTAGAAGATGCATGGAGATGAACGATTTGATGTGACTTTTTGATAATTCCTATCTTTCTATGATGACTTTCTCTGAGACATTCATGCCGACAATGCACTTTGCCACGAAACTTTAAAATGTAGGCTCCTTATCTTGAAAACCTGAACACGCGACCGTGTCTTTTAATTGTCCAGGAAATTCACTCGGGTAACCAGTGCACTCTTACTTCATGTTGGTTTCTGGATGAAGTAATGTAGCCTGTGTCACAGGAGGTTTGTTCTGCTACAGGTCTGTCTAGTAATTCCGCCCAAATTGGCTGTAATTGTCGGTATTAAAATCTGGGAGAGTACAAGTGCCGCTCCTGTGCCCATTTGCGAAAGAAAGCTGCGCTATAATTTGTTGATATGGTGTTGTCATCACATTTCCAATCAGGCTGGTTAATGTGAAAGTGTCTTAATGTAGGCAGAATTCACGCTGCAATGCTATTAGGCAATTAAGGGAGATGTTAGAGCGGAAGTTGTAATCCTTGGGCTGGAGGACAGGATTTCCATTTGATCAGATGGAGGGAGAACAAATTAATTATTGGGAATCAGTTGTGCTGGAAAAGTGCTGCTCTGCTGCATTAGTTTGCACAGGTTTGTGTTAAATGGACGTGCTCAAAATGTAGATTAGCATAGTTGGATGGTTGCAAATCAAACACCTTTTGGGGACGTGTGAAGACGACTAAGGCTGCTTCAAAATGTGCACAATCTTCTAAAAAGCAATTACACCCTTCCTCTCTAAGATGCATATTGTGTAATGTATGTTTCCTTCAAGTGGTATTAATCGGAAAAGTAATTCAGGAAACAAATTGAATATTTTTTTTGTAATCAAAACTAGGCTACACTAAAATGTTTTTTTATTGTAAGGTGGAAATAGACTAGTAAAGAAAAGCCATTTTAAAGACATGGCCGAAGCAGATGGAGGTAACGCGGCTGCACCTGGCTGTGCGTCAATCCTCCCTTTATGGAGCGCACCAGGATAACAAGTAGCTTTTAGGGGAAAATTAGAAAGTAAATGAAACAAATGGTGATGAAATCGTCTTAAGGATCCGTTCTCTAGGCGCGGTTAAGCGGCTTTTTTGTGGCCATTTCATTAAGTAAAATGTTGAGCCGGTCAGTGCGTCACTCCTTTAAGTGGCGCGTTTGGATAAGAGGTTTGTAGCAGTGCATCGAGTAATACTTGGCTTATAGTTTTCAAAGCAGCCGTGCTGGTGATAGTGAACAATAAGACAAAGGAATAAAGGGATGTAGAGGAGGTTACTCCACCGAGATGTATTTGGGACTTACATAAAAAATAATACAAATCGATGTTACATACATTATGTTTAACAAATTAAATGTCCTTCATGGTCCTCTTTATCCCGATAGTATTTCTATATTATAGAAATTGTTTAAGATAGAGCCGTGTGAAAAACATGTTTAAAGCTTACCTAAAACAATGACTTTTTGGCAACTGAATCATGCGTTTTGGTATTTTATAGTTTCAGTATAAGGTATACAAATAAAGAAAATCCTCTAAATAATTATGAATGAATAGGCATAAACGCGTATGTCTGTTGCATTAACCCACAACCGTTTGTTTTTTTCTATTTGCCTGTACTTTTCAATAAGACATCAAATTAGACATCATAACAAACCACCATGAAAAAAGAACATTTCAATGAGATGTTGACTGTATATATGTTGATGTGCATACTAATGCAGACTAATTATAATTAATAACGCATTATTATAAAGCTAAGGACGGGGCACTCTAGTTATAGCAGGTAAGTAAATCACGCAGATTTAAAGAGAGTGAATAATATATACACGGTGAAGAGTCATGTTCTCCCAAATCTTTTTTATTGAACTGATTTAAACTTTGATCATTCATGTTGCAAATGTATGCTCTGCACCCGTGTTGATGGGGAGAATCTCTCATGATCATAATCCCTGGTTTATTTCTGGATGATGGTATAATAAGTCTTCTAATGAGAGTTAGTGCTCCTGGGGCATTCATGCATCCGATAGGCACACAAATAGAATATACCTGGAAAGAAAGAGACGGTAGGTCTTTGTTATGCGTCAGGAAAAGTAAATTACATGCATCTTAAAATGACTTATTTTAATTTAAATTTGCTAAAAGTTGAACCATTTTGTGTGATGTAATGAATTTGTGGGATATATGAATGCTCATGTGTGGTTTATTGACACAATATGCTTAATTATGTAGGATTTGTGTAATTTTAATTCCACTGCAGTACCAGAAAACTGTGGTGAATTTGCTATTTCGGGCTATGTTCAGTGAACAATTAATTTAATTGAGTTCTTTGTATTGTTAATGAATCTCTAATATGTCCAAAAACACTTGTATTGCATACACAATCTATACAGTTGGCACTTCTCATGATACACGTGCTGTTCATTTGTTATCCAATTAATCCATGTCACTGATAAAACAAATACTCAACAAACAAATGGAACACATGTGTATCATAGTCTTGTTGTTTTTCCATCACTTACTTATTAGTTATCAGAGTACAACTTTGCTGACAAAACAGTTTAACATCATGGTTTCATATCATTTGCATCATATGGATGCTGCTTGCCCCTAACCCATCTTCATATTCAGTATATTGAAAAGCCTGCTGAACAGCAGGTAGAGCACAGCATGCTGGAGGATTCAGAGATGAGCACTTACTGCAAGCATCACTTACTGATAATGTCAAATCATTGATTCAGCTGCTTGACTATAGGTTGACCCATGCATGGCTTTACTGTTTGCTCTGGAAGTGAGTCTCTGCATTGTGTAATGTTACATAGTAGTTTTTGTTTTCTTTATTACACACAGTACATGTCGTATGAATACCATGAGCTTTGCATGCAGGTGCTACTTGATGCCTTGACAATGTGTGGGGGTGAATACAATTGTATCTGCTACATTGAATTTTCAAAAGGTACTATATGATATAAAGTAGAAATAATCATAAATCTGTTATGTATTTTGAGCCTGTTTCTTGCCATTACTTCATAAAATATGTTCTTCAAGCTGTGCTCCTCTCTACACCTCACTTGAGTGCAGTAATTGCTTATGGAACTCTCTCAAGGTTATAGCTGGAAAGAAGCGAACATTTAGTAGAAAACGATCACAGCCAAATGTTAGTGAATTTCAAAGTAAACACACCAAGGGTGGAACTTTGACAAATGGAAGAATTTGATGGCTCCGCTGTGAAAGAGAGGAAACCTCATGCAGTTTGGTTTGTCGGGTTGTAAATTTACCTGAAAAAAAGGTGAGCACCACTGACACCCAGCCAATGATATAGGACCAGGAGAACCTCCAGTTTCCATAGCGTTTCCCATAGTAGTTAATAGTCACACCAGTGTACACTGCCATTGCTAGAAACACTAAAAAGCCTGGGCAGGAAAAAAAAAGAAAAAAAGGTAAAGGTTGAAAGGCTGGCTGCTTATGGAAGCTGTAGTTCAATCAATTAGAAAATGACTGAAAAGATGCTTTTCTTCTTTGGTTAAAGTCAATTCAAATAGAAATTACAACTCAAACCCAACCAACAAAGTACAAAAACAAGACAATAGAGATGAACTTACATGAGATGAAAAACAATATGCCTGCAGCAAAGGTTTTGTCAAACCTGTCGAAGGAGGAGTAATGGATGAAGGCCATAATACCAATGATGATGCCAATGAAACAGGCCAAAAGAGAGAGGATCATGAGGGCGCGGGTGGCGTCGAGGTGGGCTGTGGAGGGTCAGATGTCACTGGTTGGGTCAGTGCAAGTCAACACAGGGGAATTATCTGAGATGTGAGCCAGTTCAGGCCATGTTAACAAGCCAATATGATGAAGAGTGGCAAACGTCTTTGAGAAAAAAATAGACCAAATTGCTAATTTCATCATCGTTAGATGGAAATCCTGAATCTATCAACCAAATCTCTAACAGAAGCAATTGAACACACATCAGACTATAATATAGAGTTTAATATAGTTTTTATTTCTATTACTATTTTTGTTTTTACAGTCAAGTATAACCATGACCTAAATATGACATAAGTACTACTACTGTAATGATAAATATTGCCCTCATTTTTGTAGTATGTGATATGAAAATGTTCAGTCACTAATTTCACATTAGACATTAAACATTAGACTGAAATCCAGTAAAAAAGGGTGTGTGATAAGAGAGATGTTATCTAACATTATGAAGCTCATACAGTATGTTACTGCTAGTTACTGAAAAATGCAGTTTTGTAATACAACTCATACTTCTCCCATTTCAGTACGACTATATGGAATAGCAAGTTAGCCCAGCTGCACTTCCAAATTCAGATTAGGAATAAAAACACATTGGGGTCCAGATGGCAAGATAGTTTGCTTGCATGCTGAATGTTTGACACAGTTACCACCATTGTCATGTAAAAATTAGCTTTACCTCAGCCAATGAAATGATTTATGCTTCTGGAATCTTTCAGAAATGTTTGTAGAGCTAACTGAAAGCAGCTAGCATTTTCCCAGTAATCTACATGAACTGTCCTTGGCAATACTTACCAATGCTGTCGTTGTGTGGGAAGCATTTACCCGGCATACAGTAGCGCCACAGGCCCTGGTGCATGTAGTTGCTGGACTGCCGATACTGCATCCAGTAATCAGTTGCTGTGGAAACGATCAGGAGGATGTTCCCCACGCCTGCACAGAACAAACCTCCACCCATAAAGCTGTACATTCTGCACCTGCAGACACACACATACACATACAGAGGAACATAAGGTCACTTAGCATCAGCGGTCAGTGGCAGAGCCCCCTCCTCTCTCCCACCCACAGACACACACATACTTCAGTGAGAGAGGGTCTAAGTGTCAGTAATTGCGTTGTAATGAACATATTATTTCCAATGGATTGAGCTGCAGGGTCGCCTGTGTGTGTATGCTCCACTTTGTTCTCTAGGAGATCAGTGCCTGAAGATGGACACACCCACCCACCCCACCCCCAGTGCACGCACACACACACACACGCACGCAGACATGCATGCACACACACACAAAAATGCACGCACGCACGCACGCACGCACACACAGACACACAGACACACAGACACACAGACACACACACACACACACACTCACACACACACACACACAGCCTCTATCGAGTCCAGCGATGCTTTGATACTTGATACATCTATTGCTCATTGTTCCATCTGAATGCAATATCCTGCAGCCGTCCTCTCTTTCACATGGAGAGTTGTCATGGATTTCTTTTAGGGGGAAAAGGATGATAGATAGATATATCTTGTTATGTCTGAAACCTGAACGGGGTGCTCGTTGAAGAGCTCTGTGTATTCATTGAAGAGCTCTGTATTTCCACAGGATCACATTGCCCTCTGAGCAGCCTCTCTGGCAAGATCCAGCAGCTGCCTTAGTCTAACCCTGAGCACTTATTAAATCCAATTGATCCCCACCATGTAAAACACATGAAAATTATCTCAGAATGTCACTGTTATGTTGCATATATAATAGTATAATTATTGTATTAATAATTAGTCAGCCAGCTAGATTTAATACTTTTTTAGGAATTAATGTTCTTACAAGCCAGGATAACCCCTCCTTGAAAATAAAAATGGTTGTTTCTTTTCTTTCAGAGAGGCCTTGGTTGTGTGGCACTGCCCTCCATGCTGACTGTTTCCTCTCTATTGCATCACTCAACCTTTTCCCCAGAAATTCTTCAACTCTCACTTCAAATGTCTTATATCCCTTTAAAACATCTGACAAAATTGATCCACCAAAATAAAGAAAGAAAAGAATGAAAACTAGAGATGGAGAACTGTAAGCTTTAGTCTTATTCTTTCTTTTTTTAGCCTCTAGAGGAGACTGGGTTTTAATGTCTATTTAGTCACTGCACTGCAGTTACATGGACTCATAGGTTCTGCATATCTGTACCTTTTTACCTAAAAGACAAGTGAGACAAAAACTAGTGTGTACATTTTCTGATACAGCAATGACTAATATTTTCTACATTCACTGTGGAGCTCTTGGAACTGCAGCTGTGTCTCCACATGGGGAAAAAATAGAACAAATAAATAAAATCCACACAAAAACACAAATAACTAAATGAACACCAAGTTCACCAGTTATTGGACAAAATTCAATATTATCTTACCTTAATCAATCCCTTTTATGAAGATGTTTTTGAAGACAGGGTTACCTGACAAAATACAACAAGATCCTACAATGCCAAGACAGGCAGATTTCCAGCGGGCTAATAGCACTAGTGTTTGACAGGGTGAATAGGGAGAAACTGGGGCTACAACAAACACAGCGTTGAGACAATAGGCCAGGCTGAACATTGGCCAATCAGCTCCCACCAGTTTTGTGTTTTGGGAATCTGCTGAAAAAACAGAAATGGCCAAGCTTGGCAAGCTGAAGTAATACTGATGACTTCATGGTTTTGATTGAAAGTAGAGGACTGAACTGGCTTTAGTGGAGGGCAAGCCAGGCATTAAATCTCTGGTGCTCTGCTTCTGATCTTTTCTAATTCTAAAAGCAAACATTGTCACACCGTTTAAAGTCATATTAAATCTTAATATGCCTATTAAGTTTGAATGTTTTCACTTGCTGAATGCATTAAATAAATTGAGGGCTTTTGCAAATTTGTTACAATGAACTTTTGTTACATTTAGTAGTAAATATCTTTCCACATATTCTGTGTACACAAATCACTAGGTACACGTAATGTTTTCATTAAGTCCACTAATAAAGGTAAAAGCTATTATTTATGATATCTCTGAAATGTACTTTATACTTTATCTTTAGTCTTTATGCATCACAAAGGATGATATAAATATAGACAGAATCAGACAAGTTGTAGAAACTATTGACAGGCAGAGCTTTGAGCACAGTGTACCCGAGAGCTCGATATCACACAAGAGGATTTCATTTGACGACAACCGACAACAACGTGTTCTTGTTGCAGTTTATCTTGTGAACATTTTACTGTAATTCCAGTCATAGAAAACATCTCCCAATTTCCAGCAAGACCATTTTGAATAAAAAAAATCCACCATTCATTTCTTGGTTTGACAGTGCCATGGAATACATCTATGTCTTTGACCACCTTCAGGACTTTTTACATAAAAAACGAAATACAAGAGCAATCTGCAAGTGTTAATATGATTAAAGTGCTGACAACAACCCACGCTCAGAGGTCATGTGACTGACCCGGCCTGTCAAGAATGATGGCTATAAAAACTCTGCTTGCTTGGCTATTTTGTCTGTTTGTTTAGGATTGTTGTCCTGCTTGCTGCTTTTACCTAAATTAGGGTAATATGTATAAAAAGAGAAACAGGCCCTATGCTGTTGACAAAACATGAACTGAAAATGACAAAACTCTTAAAGCTGAAAGTTATAGCTATGGTATCAAATCAAATCCAAATCAAACTTTGGCATATGGTTTCAATGACTGCACATTCAAACCAAACAGGTGGGTCAGTTGGAAAGAAATGCATGTCAGTGTTTCTCAATGTTCAGATGATGACTGCTGTGAAATGACTCTGCAGTTTCGTTCAGCACTACTTTGCTGTTTTGGTTCAAACACACCCACCAACCCATTGTGCACCACCTGCCCAGCACCAGTCAAAGCAGCGACTCGCTAGTAAACCAAGGGAAGTGGATATCTGGCACTTTAGCTGCTAAATAACAGCTAAAGTGCCAGATATTTTGCTTGGAGTTGGAAAGGAGATTGAATGTAGGACTTTCATTCATCAGGTTGCCTCAAACATGAATGCTAATGTTGTCTGCTGTATGTGTAAATAGGCGACTGTTTGCTAACACAATTGCCATAACAACAATTTAAGGTGAATATAAATGTTGTATTTTCAGCTTGCTTGCGCTGCCACAAAGTAGCAGAAAAAAAATATTAAGGCAGCTTTAAAAAGGAAAGAGATGGATAATTGTGGATAGTCAACAAACAGTGTGTCTATGGTCAGTTCTGAAGAGGAAGTGTATTTCTTATATACATCAATGATATGCATTTGATATCAAAATAAGCAGCCTTTATTTTATTTTATTTTATTTTATATGCCAATGTTTTTCTTACAGATGAACATGAACATGGGTTAACAACTCTTATTTACGATGTTCTAGATGGGATGGATTTCTAGTTCAAATTCAATAGATTATTCCTTAATGTTAATGATCTTTAAGCCTAATATTAGAACCTTCAGATCATCTTCGCCCCATTCTTTTAGCCAATAACACACTTGAATATGTTTCCAATATTAAGTTCTGAGGCGTAATCATTGATGATCAGCTTAACTGGAAAAAAAATCATCTCTTTTGTGTTCAACAAAGTTGCACAACATATTGGTATTTTCCAGAAAGTAAGACATTTATTTGTCAAGAAAAAACTTTCTGCATCTATATTACTCTTTGATTTAGCATTTAATATCTTACAGCAATACAGTATGGGCAAGCACATATAAAAGCAGTCTCCATTCCATCTTTTATTACCAAAAAAGAATTGTTAGACTGGTCACCAACTCCAGCTGGACAATTCCCTCCCATTTGATTTCATGGTTTCTTTGTAACTATGTGTCAGATCCACTTTATTACACCAGATCTGTTCATCTTCAATAAACTCTGTTCTACAGAACTAACCATGGCCAGTTTTCAATCAGGTACAGAGAGGCCAAGATATATGAAACAGCTTTTCTGCTTCACTTTGCATTCACTCCTCATTTCTAATAAAAAAGGATCTTGAACAACTTGTAGAATATGTAAATAAGTTATGATACAGTGTATGAAAGCAGCACAGATATTTTTCAATATAATCTTTGTTTTTATTCCTTTTCCTTTCCTTGGCCTTTTGATCTAGTATTTCTTGTTTGGAAATTGCATTATTTTCTTTCTTTTAGATATTTAAACATCTATGTTATGTCTGTTTGTAAATTGGTGGCAAGCATATACAGCAGTCTTTAATTTTAATATTAGGTTGGTTCCTTATACAAGCCCTCAAGTCTTTTTTTCTTCCCACCTGTGTATTTTTATAATGTTATTGCATACTTCTTCTCTTTTGCTTTGTTTTATCATATGCACAAAAAAAGAACTCAGAACTCAGTGTTTGTGGCAGTTTCCTGTTTTGGTGAGGGGAAGATAATGATATCTTTTAGGTGTTGTCAAGTGTAAACATTACAAGTAGGAAGAATGTGGATATGAGATGCCTGTCGTTGTCAGCTGTAAAGGATGACACTGACAGTTTTTCAATTATTACTTGGAATTGAGACAATTCATTCTCATTCATGTGTTACAGGGCTGTTTAGAGCTGGAATACTTCAAATGTATTGAGATTCCACTTTGAGAATTGGTAGCGCTGAAGGTTAATGGAGCCGGCCGATGTTTGAAGAAGCAGCTCACACCAGTAGATACCGTCGCTGTGCTCTGACCTGATGTTTCCTTCATTCTGACCATCATCCGGCTGTTTCCTACGGTTGTGCCTCTTTCCTATATCCAGCCAGGCCTCCCTTTGCTTTGACACACACACACATGCACGCACGCACGCATGCACACACACACACAAACACACACACACACACACACACACGCACAAACCCCAAAGATGAAAGGAGTAGAGTAGCTCCATTACCTGCATTACAGCAAGTTGCTCAGACCAATTGACAACAACAAAATGCCCCAGAAAAAGCATTTTTTCTCCCCGAGATTTGAGTGCTGTACTTACATCTAACTTCATTTTTATAGACCACGGGCTATTTTCTTCCATCTGGAGAGTGGCAGCCAGAAGGGCATTTGATATCCTCCCATGCACCATCAAAGTGGACAATATGCCTCTGTGACAGAATAGCAAATCCGTGTTTTCTTGAATCCAAACAGCTTTTCAGAGATTAATTTTGTTATGAAAAGTCTGCATTTATGTAGTGTCATCAGTAGGTAAGGTGCTCATGCAGCACTTGTGAAGGTAATGTGACAGAGTAATTACAAAGAGTGCGTGGCTGGCATGCATGCATTGTTGTGGCAGTCACTAAACTTCTTCACATCTGAAATCCTCGTGCACATGGGCTTGTTCCTGTGCACCTGCTGTCCGAGCAAGATGACCCACACACTCAATTCTTGTCTTCATATAGTAAACTGTTTTATAGTACTGGCTCATTGAGAAACTCATCACTTGGTTTTATAGTTATTGGATTACAAGCTGCGACCCGACCCGATAAGCGGTTGAAGATGGATGGATGGATGGATGGATTACAAGCTTTACTGGCTGAGGAAATTCTAACGATGCGTGGGTTGTTATTGTGGTTAGCAGCGGAAAAAGTGACATTTCAATGATATCCATGTATATGCATGCTTCCCTAACCCTAAGACGTGGTGGAAAGTAACTTAGTACATTTAGTCAAGTGGAATTTTGAGGTATTTTACTTTAGTATTTCCAATTTATGCTGCTAATATTGTACTTTTATTCCACCACATGTATCTGACTGCTGGTTTACTTTGATTTTACACAAAACATATGATACATTTAAAAATGATGATTTGTTAATAAACCCTGCCAACCCACACAGGTGTGGATAAACACAGTTTATTATGTTATTATCCGAGGAGGAGCTGTACACCCGGTGTAGGAAGAAGACACACAGTAAGTGTCTTCTTCCTACACCGGGTGTACAGCTCCTCCTCAGATGGCAGCTCCGTGCTGGTGATGTGCTGAGCAGTGGTCACCCTCTGTACAGTCTTACGGCTGAGGGCGGTGCAGCTGCCGTACCAGGCCATGATGCTCTCGATGGTGCACCTGTAGAAGTTGCAGAGTATCCTGGAGTCCATGTTGGGTGGTGGTAGTCTAGTGGTCTAGTGGTCAGGCTTTCAAATTCAAACAGCACCAGAAGTTAGTGAGTTCAACACAAGGCTGCCACCATTGAGCCCCTGAGCAAGGCTCTTAACCCTGAGCTGCTCCAGAGGACTGTCCCTGTAGTTAGTCACTGTAAGTCACTCTGGATAAGAGCTCTAATGTAATGTTGAACCTGTTAAACTGTGAGCAAACTGGAGAGGATCCAGTGAGTCAGGGACGGAGAAGGTGATATAGGTTTTAACTAACCGCTCAAAGCACTTCAGGCCAGGCAGCTGGACGAAATCAGGTAATCAGTCACACAATAAAAGCATGGCGATGACCTGGTTCTGGCTTGTAGTAGGCTGGGTTCGTCCAGAGAGACGGAGACGGGGACCGAGACAGAGACGGAGGCGGAGTCCACGTCAGCACCAGCGGCCGCGGTAGTCGAGGGCGGGAGTGAAGCCTCCTTTAATAAACTGTTCACCCTCCACGAGAACTCTCCCTCTTTTATTCCCTGTGTGAGCGGGTGAGCTCACATCTGGCCCCTGAACAGGGACAATGTCAGAGGGAGAATCCCCACCCAGTCCACTGGGGCAAGCACTCCAGCTCCTCATCGCGATGCAGGCCACTCTACAGCAGCAGCAGAGCCAGGCTCTCGCGGACATTGCGGCAGCTCAGTGCGAGGACCGTGCTCTCCTGCGGGAGCTGCTGCCGCGACGTGACCTCCGAGGACGACCCGGAGGCATACATGGACATCTTTGAGGGCACGGCGGCGGCGTGCGGGTGGCCGAGGGAGGAGTGGGGGGTGCGGCTACTACCCCTGCTGTCCGGGGAAGCGCAGTTGGCGGCCCACAGCCTGCCGGCGTCCTCTCGCCACACGTATGACCAGCTGAGGAAGGCCATCCTGGACTGGCTGGGGAGCACGGCGGATGGACACCACCGCCGGTTCAGGGGTCTCTCGTTCGAGGACGCCGGCCGCCCCTTCCCCTATGCGTAGCAGCTCCTAGAAGCAGCGGGGCGCTGGCTTCAGCCAAGGATAAACTCCGCAGAGGACGTCGTAGGGCAGGTGGTACTGGAGCAGTTTGTCGCCGGGTTACCCTCCTCCCCGGCAAATTGGACCAGTGTCACCGGCCCATCAGCCTAGAGGCCGCCGTCGTTCTCGCGGGGGACCACCTTTCTCTTCCCCGGCGGAGCGTGAAGGAGGAAGCCCGGTCACCGAGCGTCCCAGCGAGCCGGCCGACCTCAGCCCCGAGGAGGAGGTTCCCTGTGGGGGCAGCGGCTGCTAGCCCCCTGCACATCCACGCCGCCGGTGCCCCGGCAGCTGCCAATCCCCCTAATACCCCTTTCCTTGTCCCTCCACAGGGCCCAGTCGGCGGGTCTGGTCCTCCGGCACCCAGAGGGGGTCCTCAAATGCCGGGGTAGGATTGCTGGCGGTGCGGGCGGCCCTGGCCACTTCCGGCCACTTCCGGCGTGAGTGCCCACTCATGGAGGTCGGACAGTTGGTGCGGGTTGCGGGACCGCCAGACTCCTCCCCCGGTCCGGAAGGGACATACCGCGTACCGGTAGGTATACGGGGGGGTATACACCAGCGTTATTATCTTCTAGGACGCTCTTTCACCCTCTGGTCGGAGCATGCCCCGCTCCAGTGGCTCCACCGCATGAAGGATACCAAGGATCACTCGTTGGTATCTGGCATTACAGCCGTTTAACTTCAAGGTGATCCAGAGGCTGGGTAACCGGATGGTTGTGGCTGACTTTCTCTCGCGTTCGGCGGAGGGGGGGGGGGGGGGGGCGGTCGCGGCCGGGGGGCCCCCGCCCCGGGGCGGGCGGGGGGGGGTTGTGGGCGGGGGGGTGTGGTGGCTGAGTCGGCTGCGGGGGATGAGATGGGAGTGGCTCAGTTGGAGGCCAAGCAGCTGGACGGAATCAGGTAATCAGTCACACAATAAAAGCACGCCGATGACTTGGTTCTGGCTTGCATTAGGCTGGGTTCGTCCAGAGACAGAGACGGAAACGGAGACAGAGACGGGATGGAGACAGAGACAGATGCGGAGGCGGAGGCGGAGTCCACGTCAACACCAGCGGCCGTGGTAGTCGAGGGCGGGGAGAACCTGGCACAGAGTGAAGCCTCCTTTAATAAACTGTTTACCCTCCACGAGAACTCTCCCTCTTTTATTCCCTGTGTGAGCGGGTGAGCTCACAGTTTACTTTTGAAATTTTAAGCACAGTTGCTGACAATACTTCTGTACTTTAATTCCAGTAGAATTTAAAATGAAAGACTTTTACTTATGGTATTAAAACAAAGTGAGGGTTTATGTGCACAGAAATAGATGCAATCAAAACATGATGAATTTTATTTTGTATATTAGTAGACTGAAGGAGACAAATGACACACCATAGCTTTCAAGCTGTTGTAGGTTTCATAGGGTTTTTATGTTCATCGTCAAATTCGCAGCTGAAGAAATCCAAAATGCCCTGACATTTATAGTCACATAGTACATGAAAAGCCTGCATTGAACGCTCTTCATCACATGCATGTTTTGTTGATTCTTTTAGTCCATTCCTGGAGTCCTTGAACTTTTCTCTAATTTCTGTTTTTATTTGTTTGTGTTACTTAGTTCTATCTATAGTTTTCAGTATATTTCATGTATCTTTCTGTACATTCAGTTCAATGCCACACTCCATTTCTCTTCAAATGTGGGTCCTGCCAAATATAACCCACTAACAGATCCTCTCCTATCAATCAGAGGCTTCGATCCATCTTCGTGCTAATGGAACAAGTGACTGAGCATCAGATGACCTTTCATTATGGACAAAATGTCCAAATTCTAACAGCAACAAAGCTGTTCAACAGGAAAACAGCCTTTAGATCTTGTAATAGTAGAGGTGTGAAGGGGATGGAAATGAGCCATAAAGAGTGAAAAGCTAGTAACCTGTTCACAAGGCACAGGGCTGCAAAAAACCTATAATGGCCTCTGAAAGTTATCGACATTAGCGAGCAAAATGCTTCTAAATCTTTACGTTCCAGCCACGCTTTGCCTAAATACTTAAATCAACTCCTCGGAATTGAATTTTCAAGCCTTCAAATGGCTAATTTGTGTAGCAAGTGCTTTCAGCGTTTTCTCAGCAAATGAACGGCAGCTCTAATCATAAGAGCATGTGGATGGCGCTGCCTCTCCACACCCACCCATGAGACAGCTGCGTGAACGAGGAGAGAAACATTTCCACTTAACCACTTAAATGAATATATCAAGAAACTAATTTGCCATTTTAATTGCGTGATTTAGAAGACGCTACTTCACTTGCCCCTCTTCCATCTTGGTTGATTTCCAATGTGAGCGCACATTAGATTGATCTATGAAAGACTGCAGAAATCACAACACTTAAGTCTTTTCATTTTCCCTCCCTAATTAAATAATTGAAATTCCTGTCAGTGTCTGCACTTAAGCCACACACAGGCATTGCAGGCATGCTGTCTTGCTGAATGAATCGTGAAAGGCTTGTTTTTATCTTTTCTTGTTTGTAGCCTGTTCTTTTCTTCGCCCTCTACCTTTTTCGTTTTTGTCTTCCAAGAGCCACATACTCATTCCATCTGTCAAGCCCAGAAATAGATCAGTACATCCATTTTGTTGAGATTTGCCCATCCCATTAAGTGATTGCTTTCAGAAATGGCAGGGGACATTTCTTCTGATACGTTCCCTGAAACAGCGCTGGCAGACATTAAGGACACATTATTGAGTCCCATTTTCTCCCAGCCACAAGGATATCCATTAGAGTGGCACACAGCCCTAAATTTTTCCATTTTCTCTCTCACCAAACTTGACTTTACACATTATTTCTGCCTCTGTTTTGTAATTTGCAGCCACAAATTATATCAGGAAAAAGCCATCTCGTAGCATGTGTCTCCTCTTCCCAGGGCTATTTGCCAAGACTTGATTCTGAAGTGTAAAAATGGGCCCATCGTTACAGCTAATAATGACTGACAGCAGGCTGCTTTAAAGTCCATACAAGTTGGCCCACACTGGAAACTTTTTGTGTGCGTGTGTGTGTGTGTGTGTGTCAGACCTGCAGATTTTGCTTTTATTCCTGTGCACAAACTGTGAAATGCTGTCGTGCTTTCTTACACTTTCTGATACTCTCGTATCAAATGTGGACACAAATATTACTCAAGAAGAGTTTCAGATCCTGGCTTTTAGGCTTTACACTGAATGTAACCTCAGTCAGTGCATGTTTTAATGAACAGTGTTATCTAACCAATTAAATAAGCAATAGCAAAACCATTGAACCTCCAACTTGTTTGTGACTAGTGTTTGAAATACGGATTGAAGATTAGAATTTTTTTATTTTTTTAACTCATCCTATCATTTCCTTTGAATTACTCAAAAGTACTCTTGTATTTATAATATAATATAATATAATATAATATAATATAATATAATATAATATAATATAATATAATATAATATAACATAATATCATATAATATAATATAGAAACGTGGTTTACACCTTATTACATTTTTAATATCTGTTTACATTACCAGAATGTACAATTTTCAAATATAATGCAATTAAAGAAGTGCTGATTTCACATGCCGGCACCTTAGGAATTATGGACAGAGGGACAATATTTTCGAAATTGGGCCCCTCATCCAAGGCTCCAGACTTATTTTGTTTCATCACCTTCCCGGGAACTGACTTGAAAAATAATTTGAACCGTCCTGTAGTCAGTGTAAACCATCAACAATTCCTAATGTTTCCTTTCACTTTGTTATTGCCCTCGATGGTGGTTATTTGCATAAAACACTCAAATCAAAGGATAAGAAAATATGTGATTGTACTTTTATTTAAATATTTGCTTTGATAAAATAAAAATCTTGGCATCAGTAGTTTTAATTTTGTAATAAAATAAAAAAAAGAGTATTTCAACACGGATGAGAGGAGAAACACTGAGATGGTAACCACCAGAAACTTCTATTCCTGCCATCACAGCGATTATTACCATTTTCAGAAGACACCGTGAACACAACACAATATAACTGTGTTGTGGTCTGAGGTGCGTCAATAGTGTAATGGTTATGGGTCGACCACATACTGTGACCCCAACCTCCACTGTTTGATTCACATCCGGAGGACCTTTGTTGCATGTCATTCCGCTCTCTTCCCGACAATTCCTGTTTCCATCTGTACTACTTCTGAAAAAGGCAAAAGTGGCAATAAAAAAAAATAAATGAAAGGAAAAGAAATCGGTCCATCACATTATGTTCTAACATTTTGCCTTTTATCATAAAGCCATTGGATCATAAATCCCCAAAACACCCTCAAAAATCCTGAAGACTAAACATTTAATTCATGAATTTTACCTGATGAAGGTCTGAGATCCGAAACATAAATAAAGTGAGTTGGATTTTTTGATTCTTTCACAACTAATAACACCAGAAGAAGCACAGCTTAACACAATATGTCACATTGAAAGTCTTAAACTGTCTTAAAATTGCTCTTGTTTATTGTGCTTTTAATGTATTTAAGTTCAACAAAGCTGCAACATACAGTTCACTGTTCAGTGTTTGTTTAAATCCAAGGCAATCATGGTGTGAAGTAATTGTTCTAAATGTAGCACTAATAATAGTATTTCAGGAAAGTTGAATCTAGGATATTACTAGATAATACTGTTTACCCTGATATTTATGTGTACATTTAAATATTATTTCACTGTCAGCAACAGAATGCAACATGGTTTGTCACTTTGCTTGGTGGATGAGTATGTCCACTCCTTCTTCTGGTGCATTGCCTCAGGCTTGGTGTGCTTGTTACAGGAAGTCTATGCTGCTGAAATAAGAGTTTCTACATCTTCTGCATTCGTCTTTCACTGCAGCTGTTTCCAATCTTGTTTGGATTCTTTCAAGCAGGTTATAGTTACCTCACTTTGAAGACAAAAATCTCCCAGTGTTTCTACCTCGCACAGGTTTGACTTAAGTTAGCTTGCTTCGTCCTTTGGCCTCACTCCAATCTGCTTGAGTTAAGCATTTGCAAAAAACATGTCCACTTGATCATTACCTCATTGCGTCTCTCACTCATTCTGAGGCAACTCCAGGGTATTGCGCAATGATAAGCACAATAGCTTATTAAAAAAAAAAAATACATTCAAGACCAGATCCACCAACAAACAGGTCAAGCCTTTTCACAGTGTTGTGTAGAGCACAATCACGGAGGCGTCAGAAGGCAGCTCAAAGGCCACAGCAGCCCCCCGCTGAGCTGACATTCTCATCTTGCCTTGCCCATTAATTCTGTCATTGTTGCTGCCCTGGCCTCCTGGAGTCCTATCAAAGACTCAATAACCACTGCTTAACCAAAGTCCATTGCCAATTCCCCCCATCTCTCTCTCCCCTCTCTGTCGCTCGCTCTCTGATATAAATCATCTGACAGCATGCGGGTGTGCGGAGCAACTGCCTTTCATTTCGACATGACCGGGTTGAAAAGGCCATTATTACCCTGTAATTGTGGGAGTCAAACCCAATTAAGCAAATCTGTATAGGGGCAGATGCCGGTCCACCACACCCCCATACACACACACACTTCGTTTACCCTTTTCGCTCGCTTGCTGTCACTTCACTTAGGCCGGCTTGATCTCTGATACGGGCTGAACAAGCGGTGGCTCGGACTCCCGGCCGGGAGGGACATGTTGCTAATTGAATTCTCGCTGGTCATTTGCTCCTTCCAAGTGAGCAAGAAGAAAAACAGAAAACTGCTGAGGCCATGGGAAGAAGAAGTGAAATGCCACTTCTGTCGGCAGCAAGCGAAGGAAAAAGAGGCAAGCGAAAGCCATTTAATCCACAGGGAAGGCAGTGAGAAAAGAGGGGCTTAGGCCGGTTCGGCTGCTCCAGCAGGGAACCACGCAGCAGCGAGGGACTCCGGCTCCAAGTGCAAACGCTCCCATTCAATCAGCGCGCCACCCCCCGAGTCAACACTTCCTGTCTCTGGGAGGGTTGGCTCTGAAATTAGGAAAGTAGAGCTAAGGCAATTTTCACGCTTACATGGATACATCTGAAAATGCATCTTATTCTCTCTACTTTTTGCCTTTCTGACCCACGAGGCAGGTGTCTCTGACAAGTAAACATGCAGCATTTCAAAATAATTTGAAACATTTGAAAAAGCTGGTGGTTTTACTGAGTTTATTCATTTATTTATACATATTTTACAAATGTATTTATTATGTGTTTCTAACATAGTATATATATATATATATATATATATACAGTATATTATGTATCCTTATTGTGACATAACTTTATATTCATAAGTCTAAATAAAGAATTGGCTTATCGTGAGGATGTTATAGTTTTTTGTAGACCTGTTGGCGCACTTTGTTCTTCGTACCTGCTCTTCCAACAACAAACAATTCTTCAGAAATTGCGGAAACTCACTTAGTACATATGTTGTTAAGTTTATCAAGTGACCTCTGTTTTCCCAGAGCTTTCAGCATTTCCCCCCATGAGTGGTGAATTTAGACGGATAGATGGATGGCCGGATAATATTGTATTTCAATATTCCCAGACTTGCCATTAAAGCAGCAATCATGCAATTAGTAATTTAAAATTCACCATTTTTTTATGATTTAAAAATATGAGATTAGATATAGAGTTATTTAGGCTGCGTTTTGATTGTTCCTCATAAAGACACACAACTCTGTGTAGAGCAAAGACAGAGAGAGGCCCGTTAGCAGTCCTAGGAAGGTAGCTTGTGCAGCCTTGTTAAGCTGAATAGAAAAAGGAGATATTAGTTTAGTTTCTTAATAGACAAAAATAATAAGACTGTATCCAATATTAGATCATTTCTGAAAAAACATGATTCTTTCTTCAGAAACTTGTAGACGCTTAGACTTTTAACTTACTGTTGCCTAACTTCTCTACATTAAATAATACAATGCGTTACAATTTCTATTGTAATCAGTAAGTTAATCATTTTAGTCTACACAACAGGTATTGAAGTAATTACACACTGGAAAACACAATGATTGAATCTAATGAGCAGTGTTGCAGTTACTGCAGCCACTTCAGCCTGTCCTGGACTAATATGGAGGCAGTGAACAAGCGAGACATTGTCAGCGTTCGCCCCTGTGGGTATCACATGAATAAGAGCACTCATCCAGTTGATTTAAATGTGTGTGATCTCACGCCTCTTTCACTCCCACCTTTGTTGCCTTCAGAAAGGACAGGTCATAACGGGTCAGTGGACACACAGACACACACACGCACACACACATACACACAAACACACACGCTAACAGGCTGCGTACGTTTTTGTGCGTTGTACACTGGACGGAGGAGGGGTGGGCTGTTTTTGAGTTCCACCCCTGTTGAGCGTACGCATGGTGTTCTTTTTTTTGGGGGCCAGTAGGCTATATACAAAGCCCAGACCTGGACCCCAGAGGTGCAGGGACTAATGCGTTTCTGAATAACCCCGGCCCCTCTCCACATCCCAAACACACACACACATAAACACACACACACACACACACACACACACAC
>CALSBV010000001.1:1926955-1946421 GCA_943590825.1 Bovichtus diacanthus | reverse complement strand
CCTGCACCTTTATACAGCCAGTATTATTATTATTATTATTGTTATTACTATATGTATACTATATATATATATAAGAAATAGTAACATATCTATAACACCGTTTTATGTTGCTAATTTTGTGGTTTTATATTATTATATTATATGCTATATCATGGTATGCTCTATTCTATTCTATATAGTTGTATTATTACCATATACTACACATGTATATATCACATTATCTTTTCATCATATTGTTATTGTATAATACATCTTGACTGCTGGAGTTGAACTATAGGACAGAAATGTTTGCTCAATTTATATAATTTATTTAATTTATATATTTTATTATATAGTTTAGGTTGTATCTCATTTTATTTGATCATTTTAGCTTAGCTTAGCTTCTGTTGGAGACAATAATAAACGACTAAATGACTGTACATTAGCAGACGTGTACATGCAGAAAATGTGTTTCAAAACATTCACATACGTTTAAATGCAAGAAAACATTTTGTGAAAAACACAGTATCATATTTAACTAAATATCTGTGTCATGTAATGCCTCATCATTTGGACACAGATAAATTGTTGACCACCTGCGCACCATGTTTAAGCTGAAAGGCTTCTTCGCAGCAGCCTGACCTCTTCTCTTCAGACATATTAATCACTGGTAATTGTCAGCATGGTTTCCATGTGTAAATAGCCAATTAATATACCCTCAGATGTCTTGATTCTCTCCCGTGGTTGCCACCTCTGTCAATCAGAGCATAATGGCAACTAGGGAACAAACGCAGCACTTGGATGGACAATTGAGGAGGCCAACAGTCAGTAATTAAGCAGTTCATAAGGCAATCTCATTAATTATCCCCTTCACTGGTTGCTACATTCTCTGGATGTCCTGATTACATGCTTATTGCCTCTGAATCCTATGACGAAATGTTCCTTGCTCCACTTCCTAATGGAGTCTAAAAGAGGAGTCATTTACAAATGGCTTTATTAGGCAGAGTGCCCACACGGACCTTTAAAATGTTACTTGAAAATGCAATTTCATCTGTCGTTTGCAGGAGGCTTTCATGCACTTAAGCAGAGGTCATACAAACAGCAATGTAATTAGCGGTCTCCCTTTTACAGACTCTGCTGATTTGAAAAGCGTTACACACCTTTTCTCCTTCATTCAACATTAATCATTCGTTTTCAGGGGGAAATTGCCAGGCTTATGAAAGACAAAATGTCATTCTGGCTGGCCACTGCATGAGGCTCTTTCTTGGAGCGGATTTGTTAGACATACATGGGGAGGGTTGAAAAGCTTTGTGTCATGTGTTAACCTAGGAGAGGGTAGACGCTGATTTTCTGGAAGAATTGAGAGGATCAAGCAACACTTTTAAAATCACAAGTGTCACTTATCTTTTTCAGGTTTTATGAAACTTGATTAATATAGAATGTCTCTTGCCATACAAATCATTCTGAGCTTGAAAGCATAGGCAGAGACAAAGGAACAAATGTTACAATTAATGAAAAAGGCAGTAGTGCATTTTTTGTTGTCCTTTCCCTTTGAAAATGTAATATATATAAAATAAATATAGATATCCATATATCTGGATACAGGACAATTCTGTGAGGTCAAAAGCAATGAAGCACCACAACATCACCGGAAAGCCCACAACACAGCAAAAACAAACTATTAGCAGATTTGTAGTGCAATGGAAGAACCTCTTAAATGCGAGCAAATGGTGAAATTTGCCAAACCTCCTCAAAGCCCATCCCAGCTCACGTCGAGCCTCTCAGCTTGACTCTAAATGCAGATAACGAAGAAATGGAAAATGGAGGCCAAATTGACCCTTTCACAGCGTGTTATGTCAGTTTGTATGGGTACCTGGAGTGACTGTCCCCCTCCCATCAATAAAATAATTTAAGAACACATTATACTCCTTTAAAAGGACCCATTTGTCAGACCAGGTGACTCTTAAAAGACCCTGCGGATTAGAGACGCCCTGCATCAGGTACTTTTAATTCAGCCACAATCGATATGACTTAGGCTGCCGTTGTGTTGAGAGTGAATATTAAAAAAGGGTATTTCAGTTAAAATGTCTCTTGTGCATAAAGTCAATAAAAATGGATGGGGGGTAGACAGAGGTGGAGCCTGCGTACACTCTGTGCTGTAGTTCTACATGTAGGCTAGTTTGCAGAATCTGCATGTTTAAAAAAAAAAAAGTTGTAATAATCATAATAATGTAGTATGAATAACTTCTGCCATGAAATAAAATCAAAAAACAGATTCCATGATATACTGTCAACATGCTGTGACATAACCCCCCTCGACCCCCACAACCTTTTCTACCAGGGCTTTTCTCTCTGTCTCCAGTACACCACTGTTTTATTCTTTTGTTTGTTTCTTGCACACCAAAAGCAGATTCACCATGTAACGTTTAAAATGTGCATCATGTCAATGCCTCACTTTGATTTAAATGATAAAAAGGACACTTTTGCTGCCCAGTGCTATATTTTATAGTATATCATGGTAAATATCAAGTTATTATTAGTTTAAACAATGTATTCACTGGTAGTTACCATTAATTATAGAGTATGTACAGAATCTAACCTTTCATTTTCATTTATAATTCTAGTGTAATTATTGATACTAAGGGCAAGGCTGGCAGTTATCTTTTCATGCAGACACATATTGTGATAATTATCTCCTGCATACTTGTATTGATAAATAATACAGGAAATACATAAAGTAGTTACTCTAATATTTCTGTCACTAAATGCTTATAACTTTTATCACTATAAACTGCTGCTCCTGTATTTAGTAAATGCAGTCCAAGCTTTCATTGTGAGGTTGGGTTGATGGCAGTCACTGCAGCTCATTCCATTTACTATTTAAATGTACACATAATTAGTACACATTTATTTAGTCAAAGGAGTGGATGTACAGTAATTACACTAAAAGTGATCTGCTGCATATAATCCATATAATCAAATATATAATACCTGATTCGTATAATGGCATGTTATTTCTTGAAACTCACTAAAGGTAAATCATGTCTTATATGAAAGAACTACCTACCTACATTTTGACTACCTCAAATTTGCTTGATACATAGTATGTAATATCTCTAAAGATATATAGAATTCTTATTGGCCAAGCATGAAATCTTTATCAACCTGCTGAAGTGATCTGATTGAAGTGAACACAAAGTTTTGCTCGAAACAAAGAATCAGCTGACGTAGCAAAGTGCAAAAGACAGAATGGAACATCGTGCTTGTGCTACACAACTGGAATTCATCAAATAATTTATAAATATTGCATATTTATATCTATGTAAATGATGCATTGCCATTTCTCTTGCTCAAAGCATTACTGGAGATGGAGTAGCACAAGGCACACTATGATCAAAATGTAAACAGAGGGGACTCTCATCCCCACTACACAAATGGATTCAAACAGGTCTTTTGTTTGAACACTAACAAACCTAAATGTAGAAAACATAGGATCTGCATTTAAAATTGTAATGCGGACAAAACAGGAGGAAATAAACAAGCTACATTTCCAACAGGCTCGTTCACCGCTATAGAGCGGGAGAAGCAGAACGGATTGATCTGGTGAAAGCTTTGCCATGGCTGCTCCAAAACTCAGCCGACAGGATGGTATGGGTCTATCTGCTGGGATGGCTCCGTACAGCTCCTGGATCAGGGCTCTCGACACAGTCATGGCATATGTGGACTGAGAACTGATGATTATATGACTAAAAGCTGTCAATTTATCAGGAAACTCCTATTCGTCCCTTACTTGCATCAGCTTGATATCTCTTAGTATGATGTCTTCAAAGAGAGTCTCGGAGGGTTTGTACTACATGACATGTCTGCATGCCACATTTGCACACACCAGAGATAGTTCATCTTTAAAAACAATGAAGATTCATTATCCCTAAAGATAAAAGATACAGCTGTGGGATTCTATAAATGACATTCTCTTAATATGTTAAATTATCTTTGCAAATACACCGTCAATTATATCCCAGATGCATTTGTTTTTTCCCATGTTCCAGACATTTGTTCTAGAACAAAACAACTTCATTTTGCTATCTGCATTTGAGTTTGCACATTTGTCCACACTTGTGCCTACCTGCCTTGGAGTTTTCGTTTTCTCCGTCTGCTGTCAGTGAAAGGTTTGCGGCGGCCGAGTGAGGCAGTGATTTGGCATGTTAGTGAGTGTGTTGGGGCTAATCAGACAGAGGGGCCACTGTAATGGACAGAATCTGGGCAGAATCACAGCTAGACCTGCCGCGGTAGGGAGCGGGTAATACAACTAATTTCTCCACTGTCTCAGCGACCGCACAGACGGAAATGGGGTCAACAAAGGTGCAGGCAGCATCAAATGAACAGCTGTTGCCTTTCTCAGTGTAGAGCTGCCAAAGAGGAGAATCTTAGCAAAGCCCAGCGCCCGCCCCCCACCAGCTTTTTGTGTAAATGCAGAAGAATGTATGTACAAATTAAGGGCAGGACCTACGCATATTACTTTCATTCTTCATCTTTGAAGCCTGCCTATCAGTGATGGTATTCTGTGGGAACACTCAGTGCAGCTGTGTGATGAAATGTGCATAGGGTTACTCATAGATTCCTTTATTGACTGAGTTTTTTGCGTTTGTTATGATGAAGAAACAATTGGCTATTATAAAGATGCCTCTCGTACGGAAATAAGGTGCTCGTGTGTACATTGGAAAGGATGGAGGTAGCTGTATGAAGTGTGGGTCTTTGTCATAAGAAGCTGTGTATATATTAATGCAGATATTAAGGCACAATGGCTAGATGCTCTAAGAGTTTGTTGTCCCATGTCTCTGTGATTGGACCCAATTCTAATCATAAAGAACATATGTATGGTACTTCATTTCATCAGGATGCTGGCAGCCATGTAAAGTATTTTCAATCATGTGAGCTAAAACATATGGACCTCACTACTCAGTAAACTCTGTTCATATGAACATACTATCATATATTACTCAGTCAACTCTGTATAATAATCATATCTGTTCTAGTGTAGTAGACTAATGTAATCATTGCATTGCTTTAGTTGTTTTGTTGGGTCTATATTTTCAGTTTGCTTTGAGTTGGTGTGACAAATCTGGCATTCTTATTGAATTTCAGATATTGTTCAAGTATGAATTATAGGTGCCTTATGGGATGGTGTGACATACTTTTTTAAAATCTGCATAGGAACAATATATAAAACCTGACAGCAATGTGGTGCCAAGATCCAGGCCATGCACAAAATCCTGCATTCACAATGTTATTCACATAAAAGTAAGCCAGTGTTAAAAGTATTAGTAGTTGTACTTATTGTGCAGAATGACCCATGCCAGTGTCAATTTACTGAAGAATTAAACATGCAGTATAGCAAAGTAAAGTAAAGTAAAGCAAAGAAACTACAAATCAAGTTTATTTATATAGCTCAATATCACAAATTATACATTTGTCTTTTTACAGACTGTACAGGATACGACCCCCTCTGTCCCTAGACCTTCGCACAGCACAAGGAAAAACTCCCTAAAAGAAACCTCACAATTAAAGGGGAAACATCTTAGAAACATCAGGGAGAGACTGAGGAGGATCCCTCTCCCAGGATGCACACACTGTAATAGGTGACGTGTGTACAGAACAAACAACATAGTTAAAAATACAACATAGACAATCTATGCGACAGAAAACATGATGCGATCGTACAAACAACATCCGTCAGATAAATATATAGTGGACTAAAAGCATAAAGGCTGGTAAAATGGAAATACCAGCTTCTCAAAACTGTTCTTAAGTACAGTTAAATAAACTAAAAGCACATAGCATAGATGCTGTCAGCATAATAGATCCCCAGATAATGTAGTGACATCATCTTATGGACTGTTCTTCAGTGACTATATTGACTGCATTATTGAGTTTGATCATATTTTCAACACATTTAGAGATACATTTTGTCACATTTTGACAACATTTACATTATCAAGACATCAGTGGGGGAGGAGGTATTCCCATTATTTTACTTTAAGTAGTGGTCCGGTGTTATTCTATATTTTTCTTATTGTCCCGTGAAAAGACCTTTCTGTCTTTGTCTCTCCGTCCCAAGACCACTGGTTCCTACTGAATACATCTTTAACCGTGATCCTACCAACTGTCCCCGCAGACCCCAGAGATATACTTTTTGCCATCTCACAGATACTTTATTCTACCATTCCAATTTTTCATGACTTTTTCAATCAATCACTTGGTTCCTCATTACTTCATATATTGGATTTGGTTTGTGTTTTAATTAGTGCTTTTAAAAAATATATAAGGGCACCCTGGGTCCTAATTAAAAGTGTGACACCCTATCAGGGCGTCAGGGGAGCTCTGTCAGTCATTTTGAAGGACACAGACACAGATGAAGCGCATACACAGATTTCCTCGTGCTCTGTCAATTTTCGTTTCATACAATATGCAAACGTACTGTAACTTTCCTAAAACAATAATAGCCTGTTTTTTGTTTTCTTCAGATGACGTTAATAACATAACAGTACTGTATATAGTAAAAACTAATAAAGAGAATCCTAGGCACCAAGAAATATACATAAGAAATATTAATTATAAAGCAGTTGCTAGTCAACTAAAACAAGAACACCTGAAATAGGATGAAATATAAAATTACATTTTGCACTAAGGATAAAAGCTATATAAGCTATAGATTGTGTCACATGTTATTCCTTGTTGCAGGAGCAGAATACAGAAAAACAGCCAGCACCGGCAACGTAATCCCTCATTGTTTGTGTATTTTTATGTGATGTGTTGACAATAAGACACATATAGAATATCACCAGATTTCACCTGTAAGTAAGCATTAGCACACTTTAAAAATACTCCCATTAGAGGAAAATACCTGCATTTCACATAAGTAAAAGTACATTGATGGATTAGTACATCATTTGATTATTATCGATGGTAGGCCTACATGTAAGTAGAATTTTAATATCATAGTTGGTAAATGTGGAGCCTAGTATTTGATGAGATCTGAGATTGCATTTTGGCCAATGTGTTCTGCGTCTTTAGCACCCCACACGGGTCGTTTACAAACCAGCCAACCTGTTTATGCATCCAAATCCTGCTCAAACTAAATAATCAATACTACTCGCACTACAACCAGAACGCTTCTGATACCAAAATCCTGTGCAGCTACATACAGATTCTGCATTTCTATGCAGATATCTATGTATAGAGATGAACTGTTGGGCAGTGTAATCCAATGCATCATTTAGAAACAGATTATATTATTTGCATTTGACATCTTAATCTGCAAAAATAAGTAATAACTATAGCTGTCAAATAAATATAGTGAAGTGACAAGTACAATATTTACCTCTCAGATGCATTTAAGTTGAAGTACAAAGAAGGCAAAATGGAAATCAGTAAATTACAAACTATGTCAAATATTCGCTCTAGACTAGGACAATAGCTTGTGTATCCTGAAACAATGTGTACACATGTACACACTTGGTATCTATGCACTGTCCCTGTTGTGTATCCACTGTGTGATGAACCAGCTAAGAGGTGTGTACACTGAGCAGACAGATGGCAGCTGCTCCAGCAGTTATGATGAAAACACCTTTGCGGGTGTTTGGGTGGCTGGTAGATAAGGAGCCTTTGGAGAGGTATGAATCACTTCAAATGATTTGCTGCTCACACAACAAAACACAGCCACCAAATGTATAGTGTACCCAGGAGCTGAACAGATCCTGGCCTCGGTTAGTCTCAGGAAGATAAAATAAATCTCCTTTCATAAATCACTAGTTGGTGATTTAGACAGAATAAGAAGAAACCAAAAGGGACAACAATGCATTGTTGCCTATCAGAACATTGTACAAGTGGTGAACACTGTGGCTAAATGTTATAGCTAATATAAGGCACACTTCTGCAACTCAAGAACGCAGAGTTTCATATCTTCTAATGTGTGTTTGGGTGGCAATCTTTGGAGTTTTAAGAATATTGTAAACTCTTTGTAACTATTATGTTCCTGTAGACTGCTGAGAGCTAGTTATCACTACTGCAGCAGATCACTGCTCTTATTACTGATATTGATTAATTGACTGGTGATGTTGATGCAATTTTGGCCACGACCCGCTAGAGATTTAGTTCTGAGGTTAAATGTGTTAACATTTAGATAAATGCCATCTTGCTTATATAAAAGTCTGACAACAAAAAATATTGGGCCCAAAACCCGGCCCGGAGAACCTAATGTAGTTTTTACGATGTTAATGTTGATGTCTAGTCGAAAACTGGGTGATTTTTGATAGTTTCGATAAACTGTTTTCCACCAGCTAAAATGCGGTTATAACATCAACATGTAACAAAACACAAATTTATTTTATCATTTTGATAATTTGTTCAGTTGTAGGTAGAAAGAAAGACAATTTGAAAGTGGTCTGTAAAATGTATGTGGTCTATGCAAAGACATCATTTCACGCACATGCACAGGTACTTGGGCTGTGCAGTTCCACTACTCTGAAGGGAGCTACAGGCACACATCTTTGATGTTCTGTGTAACTGCAATTACAGACATTTCTCAAAGATATGTCAAACCCTTGATGGACATTCACCCGTTCCTGATGATAACATTTCTTTTTATACTTGTTTCATTTACAGGTGTCTACCATTTGGCAGACCATATGAAACAGGCTCCTGGGAGGTACAATGGGGATGACAAAAACATTTAAAGAACCAAAGGGAAATCTTGTTAATGCATTGTTTTATTTCAATAATATTGTTGTAATATTGTTATTTTGTTATTTATTTTCTTTGCAACAATCATGTTTTTTTCTATTTCATTGTATTTAAAGAACATTGTTCATGTTATATTTATATTGTTGCTTAATATATACAAATGTATTGTCACCTGTGGCACTTGGCTTTCTTTGTCCTTTAAGTGGAAACTGTTAATTTGTTAAATGACTATGTATGTAAATTAATACTTTTAGAGTTAATTTTTATACTTAGCATTTTTAAAAAGGGTTATGGTGAAAAGACTGATTCAAAAGTGAAAGTTTTCGATTATTGAAAGACCTTGATAAAACATTCATGTTCAGACCATATTTTTTACTGGTAATTGCAATACTGGCTTTCTATTGAGAAATGTGGATGTGGTTTCTTCGTTAGGCTCCAAGATGACAATATGCTATTATTAGCACAATGTAGAGGATGAAAATCTTAACTTTTGCAAATCCTGGTGAAATATAGTCTAAATTTGGACCAAAAATCACATCACTATCACAAATCTTGAAGAAATACTCGATGAAAAACATTTGACTTTTGAACCAATTTTGAAAGTCTTTTCATCGGTGACCATAGTCATGTTTTAAATGTCTTTTCAACAGAGAAATGCTCACTGGGTCCTCTTTTGCTGATTGAAACAAAAATGATGGCTAATCCACTTATTAATTTCAGCTAAAAAGTCGACTTGCTGTCAGGTGACAGATGACGAACGCGACCCTAATACTCCGTCATAGTTGGCAGACAAGAATGTTGGTTTAGCGGCTGTATTAGAGCAGCTTTGACTGTTTACTCCAGCAGCAGCCTGCACTGCTTTGCATCTGTCCAAGCGATGTCATTGCTTCTTCTCCATTCCATTTTATGGCAATTTGCAACTGTTGTTTGTGATGTTGCATACTCCCATCTACTTTAACAGAGGCGTTGTTGCGCCTTAGATTCGAGCGTAGTTCTAGCGTTTTTTATAGGGGGTCAAATTTAATTGTTTTGAATACTGATGTGCCCCCTTCATCCTACCCAAAACCTACCCCTATGCCTGGATACCACACATCAAGCCATTAAACTGTCATAGTAACAGGCAGCTGAGCCAGAAAGAGAGAGGGAGCAGGAGGGAAAGACATGCACATGCTATCTACGGCTGAGATGCAGTAAATCTTCCCCATCAGGAGAAGTAATGGATTAAAGGCCGCTGTGGCTCTGCAGTTTGCCATTCAATGTTCTTTCGCTCTCCTCCGACCCGAGCCCCCTCCCTCCCCTGTTGCCTTCCCGCTGGAAGAAGTTGATTTGCCATCAATTGCCATCTTGGCTGGCGCGATTAATGCACACCCACAAAAGGATGACACATCGCATTATCACCTCACTCCCTTTCAAATTAGAGCTGAGCGATGCCTCAGCGCAGCTTGTGACTGGTTAACACTATCAGCTATTTGTAGGGATTGTTCCCTAATACGCAGTGTCTAAAGATTTCATCAGGCATTTGATGACGGAAATAAACCACTGCCCACAGGGAAATTGAACTGATTAATGGAATTATGCGTTGGAGGGGAGTCGATACAGGCAGCAGACACTCACACGGGGATGAGCAGAGCTGTCTGTCATAGACCAGACTGGAGAGGCTTGGCCAGCAACACACTCACCTCGAGCAGGGCCGGAGTTTTGTTTGTCCATGAGAAAGGGATTAAAACCTGTGCTGCTAACTGTGGCTGTGTGTCTCCATTCTAAATGTCCAGGAGTCGACCATACAGGTCCTGTTGGATACAGATCATTTCATGTCATCCACCTTACAGCACTATAAATCTTACCATGTTGGGTAGGAACGGCTCTGAAATGCCACTTCTTCTGCTTTGTGCTCTTATTCCGAGACAGTTTTGCGCCCTCACTCAGACCAGCCCTCCCTCAACATTGTGAAGTGCTCTCTTAGTCCAGCCTAATGCACATCTACCCCGACAAAATGTAGACGACCCCCTTCCACCACCATAGCCCAGTCTGTCTCTGCTTCACATTACCAAATCTTTTTGCATGAATAGTTTCGAGCTCACTAGGAGGATGCAGATAGGTTGCTATGGTCCTGTGACAATCAGCCACAGGGAAGAAGCAGTGGCCCTATTAAAGCTATTCACCTTCACTCCCTCCTACAATATCTACTACTTGACTGAAAATATATTTTTTCTGGAAACACTTTTATCATCAGCTCAGGCATTTTATGTGAGCTATAACAATAATGGAGACTTCTTTTATTCCTACACATCTTACCATAATCAGAATCTTTACGAAGGTACGCACACTTAGCCAGTTGACAGGTATAAAATTTCTAGAAAAAAAAAAAAGAAAAGTGGTATGATCAACATTCCCACATGGACTAACAAAACATATTTTATATTTTGTGATCTTTAAAAAGTGTTTGTGTTGTTTTAAAGAATAGTTTTAAGTTAAATATTAAAGTCAAAGGAAGTAAACTGTTCTTGTAGTCCTCACAGAGCCTTTGTTTGTGGCAACCTCAAGGCCTTCCGGAAAGAATTAGACATAATCTGCTGTAACAATTACCTATATTTCATTATTCTTAGCAAATTTTAAAACCAGAAAGTTCCTTCTTTTTGTGTGTACAGAGCTGACTGAGGCATTAACTTTGTAATACTCTTACTGAATTACTATTCACATCTTTGTTATGTCTCAATCTGTCCTCTCTGACAAATTCTAATTTATAATCTTCTGATTGTTTCTTTTTTAATAGCTCAGATTACTGTTTCTTCAGTCAATTGAAAAGTTTATTTTATGTTTATGTAAATTTAAAAAATCTGCAACAAATGTAATATCCTCACATTTTTTTACTTTTTAGACAGTGCATACAAGATGAAAGTCAGACTGCCTTGTTTTTAACCCATCATTGCACAGTAAACTGAGATGAATTATCTCCTTCCTGATAGATGTGGCACATGCATGGGTATGCATGGGTCTTCTAAACCAAGTTAAAGTACTTCAGAGGAGATGTTCAGTCCTGGTGATATGTCCATGCTGATCATAATGATGATTAGAGGGACTGTCAATGCTTAAAATGCCAGTTTTAATCTTCCCATTACTACAAAACAGTGAAGAAAATGCTGTAAATTGACTGCACTTATAAAGGGCTTTTCTAGTTTTTGCAACCACTCATTCATTTGTAGAGGCTTCCTCTACTTGGACATGTTGACTACAGAGGCTGGGGATTGAACCACCTACCTTCTAATTGATGGACAGACACGCTTACTGATGAGCCGTAGATGGCAGGCATTGACTGTCCTCTGTGACCGTAATAATTCAAATGTCTGACATATTCGGAGGTTACTTGATCTGTGATTTGACTGATAATATGTGTATTGTCTGATAATAGTGTTGTTCTGAGAAAAAAGCATTTATGTGTAAAACATGTATGTCTTTAGGGAGAACACACAGAATGATCACTGGCAGACCGAGTTCAAAGGGATTAAACCAAGGGATATGTTTTTGAGTGCCTTGTGCAAACTTGCTCTATCCATCTTCAAAGCTTTAGCAGGAGTGCCCTCTGGTGCATATTAAGTGAAACTGGAACAACAATCCAAATTCACTGAACTGCTGAAATGGAGTTCAGCTGTTCAGTTCAAAATTCCCACAACGAAAAAAAACTAATCAAACATATTCAATATTAATCCGGGTGAATATCTAACCCACCTGCTCTTTCATATTCCCACAGGGTTTTCTATCTATTTTTGATGTGAAAAGCCCATAATGAAAACAAATGGCAGCGTAGGAAAGGTAATAGTTATCTTTCAATATGGATAGAAGGCATCTTTTTTGTTTCATTAGTTGTTACATTTGAATTATTAATTACATTGGAAGATCTAAGTCACTAAATTTTACGGATAATTGTTGAAGTGTTATTACATGTTACATTAATGTTATTATTTCTAAAAGTGTTTGTATTTCAGGATCATCAGATGAAGCAAAAAAGACAATAAAGAGCTAGATAACATTGTTCCAAACGCTTGTTCCAAACAATGGCCCACAAAATGATGAATATTAAAATGTACTTTTCTAAGATACATGGAGTATGTCAGTCAACAATTGGACATATTTCCCAAATCTGTTCCACGGTCATTAGCAAAGAGGACCTCATGAACATGGAAATGGTTCAGGATATCAGACATGCTTTAGGACCTAATGTGGCATTGTTAAAAGTTACAAATCAGTTTCAGTATTCTATCTAACCACCTTGTACTGCCATGGAAGAAATCTATCCATCTCTTTTTATTCGGGAGCTTAATTCTTTCTGAATACTCTTCTAGGGTACCCAAAAGTGCAGATGCCATTTTATTGTCAAAAGAAGTGCCTCGTCCTATTTTAAAGTTCCCACATCATTGTACATAGTTGTATGACTGTCCAGCAGTTAAGCAATTCTTACAGAAGCCATGTCATTAAATATGTCTTTTACTGCAGAAAGAGTATGAAAAATGAATAAGACATATTTAAAAGCATCATTGAGGGATTGCAAGATTAATATTGCAGAGGATCTATTTCACTGCAGGACAGTTTATTATTGTTAACAGCTGGTCATTCTGAATACAGGTCATGCATGAAACTGTTAACCCATGTTATTTTGTCACTTTAGGGGAGTGAAAGTGCCATTTAACATTATAATAGGGACAATTAGACGTCCTTGTGGAATACAGGTCATACACAAAAGAAGAACACTGTTTGTTATTACTGTTACAACACTGCTGGTGCATTCAGTCATACACCTTTAGTTTGGACTCGATTCTTGAAAGACCATAATGTGTTTTTTTTTGTAAATGTATCTTAAATGCGATGTCTGTCCTTCAAAGGCAGTATGGGGTCTTGTTGTGCTTCACCACTATCACTGATCATGTTCCAGTTCTTCTTCTGCTGTATAAAACACATCACTTCCTGGGAGTTTCCTCTGGAACATGCTGCACACTATCCAACCTGCTTATAGACTCTATCTTGATTACTGTCAATCAATCTGATAAAATGTTATCACTTTAAAAAGCAAAAGTTCACATTTCTACCAACTGTAACAACATGGAGAATCCACAAATGCGTGTTTGAAAACAAATAGGCGGCCAATTAGGCAACCTGTTTAAAAGCAGAGGGATAAGATATCCATGGAGTGCCTCTCCTTCAAATCCCCTTAGTCAAGGCTTCTCTGCAGTGATCTGCTCTGCTGCAGATCCGGCTAAGACGGGATTCTATCGTTTCTGTCTGGAAACAACATGACAAAACACACACTCTCATGAAACTTTCAGTTCATCTTGTCATCACAATGGTCATTTGATGTGGAGGAAGGGCATCCATAGGAAGATGTGTCATGTCAATCCTCTGATGTGGAATCAATGCTAAAAACCTTTGAGTAGAGCAGACAGGGGCATTATGGGAGTCGTTGGCAGGTTCTCTGAACGGGGATAAAGTGACTACGAGTTAATCACTTCATATTTCTTCCTCCAGGTTTCATTCGTCATCCTGTGATGACTTGCTGCTGGCAGCCACAGAGGCATCAGATCTGAAAGTGATGGGAGTCAAACAGGCTTAGCTTTTGGCTTGAAATGGTTTTGGGTAACAATGCAAAAAAGCAGACACCCTGAACCCCCGGAGACGGTGTTTTTAAGCTTCCGGTAGTTGGTTCCTCAAATACATTAAATAAATCCCTTTTCCACTGGCAAGTCGATAATGAGATTACACACAGAGGCTGTGTGGAAAGTGGGCCGAGGAGAACAGCAGGGCTGAGTCAGGCAGCAGAGATGAGAGATGGAGGATAGTATAAATAAGGAGAGGGTGGAGGAAGGGGCAGGGTGCAGAAATAAACTGAAACATTTACATAATGCTGCTTTGGTACAATGAAATAGCAAAAGAAGAACTTTAACAGAGCTTTCTCACTGCAGACATTTTGAATTGTCAAATGCAGGTATGACTCATGACCACATTGCTTCATTGCATTGCAATCATTGCTGGAATGGAGCCATCCTGAATGTTATTACACTAGTTCTACCTGTGCTTTTTCTGCTATGACACATCAAAATGCTATGAAAAAGGTCTGTGAATCGGATTCATTTGTAAACAATAAAGAACCAAGACTGCACTGATGCTAGCAACGATATCCAAACTCAAGTTAGCAAGACATGGTGATAAAGGAAAATGACACGTTAAGTACAAGTATCACTGATCTATGTGATCAGGACTCCTTAGCTCTGGAACTCTACCTTCTTTTAAAACAACTTTTATGTAACAGGTCATTTTTTTTTTTTTTTTTAGCAGATGCTCTTATTCAGAGCGACTTACAGTGAACTAACTATTGTATGTATTTCCTTATTATCAGGATGTAAAAGCCTTATTATGACTTTTCTATTGCTAATTGTATTGAAAGAACACTTAGACATAGTTCAGAAATGTGTTTATTCCCTTTCTTGCCAAAACGTACATGAGGAGATCGATACCACATTGATATGGTAATTATGAAGCCAAGAGCCAGCAGCTAATTAGCCTAGCTTAGCACAGGTATTTGAAACAGGGGGAAAGAAGCTAGCCAGGCTCTGTCCTAAACTAACAACATCTGCTTATCTGCACCTCGGATATAATTTTACTATCACCCTGGACTCCAGTACCACCATTATGAATCTGGGAATGATCTTTGATCAGGATATGTCCTTTAGTTTTCACATGAAAGAAACTTCAAGGACTGCCTTCTTTCATCTACATAACATTGCAAAAATAAGGCACATCCTGTCTCAAAACTATGGAGAAAAACTAGTCTATGCATGTGGCAGCGGGGTGTGGAGGCTGGGTTGGCTGCTGGGGAGGAGATGGGAGTGGCTCAGCTGGAGGCCAGGCAGCTGGACGGAATCAGGTAATCAGTCGCACAATAAAAGCATGCCGATGACCTGGTTCTGGCTTGCAGTAGGCTGGGTTCATGCCGGAGAGACGGAGACCAGCGGAGACCCGCGGAGACAAGCGGAGACCAGCGGAGACCCGCGGAGACAAGCGGAGACCAAGTCCCGTCGGCGAGGGAGCCGGAGACAGCAGCAGCAGAGCCGCCTTAAATAAACGTTTTAGTCTCTCTCTCGGTCAAGTGTCCCTCTCCTCTCCCTGTGTGAGCGAGTGAGGTTCACATATTGGTGCCTGTACAGGGACTATGTCAGAGGGAGAATTGCCGCAGAGTCCGCTGGGGCAGGCACTCCAGCTCCTCGCCGCGATGCAGGAGGGCACGGCCGCCCTACAGCGGCAGCAGAGCCAGGCTCTCACAGAGATCGTGGTGGCTCAGCGCGAGGACCGTGCTCTCCTGCAGGAGCTGCTGCAGCGACCGGCCACTCGGGAGGGGGAGTTTGCTACAAGCCCCGCCCGACCGCCGAGGATGACCCGGAGGCATACCTGGACATCTTCGAGGGCACGGCGGCGGCGTGCGGGTGGCCGAGGAGGAGTGGGGGTTGCGGCTGCTACCCCTGCTGTCTGGGGGGGGCACAGCTGGCGGCCCACAGTCTGCCGGCGTCCTCTTGCCAGACTTATGACCAGCTGAGGAGGGCCATCCTGGACCGGCTGGGGGGCACGCCGGAGGGACACCGCCGCCGGTTCAGGGGGCTCCCCTTCGAGGACGCCGGCCGGCCCTTCTCCTACGCGCAGCAGCTCTCCGAGGCGGTGAGGTGCTGGCTTCAGCCAGACACCAACTCCGCAGAGAAGGTGGTGCTGGAGCAGTTTGTCGCCGGGTTGCCCTCCTCCACGGCGAATTGGGTCCAGTGCCACCGACCCACCAGCCTAGAGGCTGCCGTCGTCCTCGCGGAGGACCATCTCTCCCTGAAGGAGTGTGAAGGAGGAAGCCGGGGTACCAAGCGTCCCAGCGGGCCGGCCGACCCCAGCCCCGAGGAGGAGGCTCCCTGCGGGGGCAGCGTCTGCTGGCCCCCTGCGCTTCCACGGCGCCGCCAACCACCCGAATATCTCTCCTGTCTCTCCACAGGGCCCAGTCGACGGGTCTGGTCCTCGGGCACCCAGAGGGGGTTCTCAAACGCCGGGGCAGGATTGCTGGCGGTGCGGGCGACCCGGCCACTTCCGGCGTGAGTGCCCACGTGATCTCCCGAGTTGGGATCCCGAAAGAGATCTTAACTGACCAGGGCGCGTCCTTTATGTCACGCACGTTACGCGAACTGTATGCGCTACTGGGCGTCCGCTCCATCCGGACTAGTGTCTATCATCCACAGACAGACGGGCTGGTGGAGCAGTTTAACAAAACGCTTAAGAACATGGTGCGTAAGTTCGTTCACGAGGACAGCCGTAATTTGGATAAATGGTTAGACCCTCTGTTGTTCGCAGTGCGGGAGGTTCCCCAGGCCTCCACGGGATTTTGTTCCTTTGAATTATTGTTTGGCAGGAAGCCACGGGGTGTGTTGGACCTGCTAAAAGAAAACTGGCAGGAGGGTCCAAGCACCAGCAAAAGCGAAATTCAGTACGTGCTGGACCTGAGAGCAAAACTCCCTTCACTGGGTCAGCTATCACGGGAGAATTTGCGTCAGCAGCGCCTGTATAACAGAGGGTCGCGACTGCGTCAATTTACACCGGGAGATAAAGTGCTTGTATTGCTCCTGACAACTAGCTCTAAATTACTCGCAAAGTGGCAAGGGCGCTTTGTGGTCACACGGCGAGTGGGGGACGTCAATTACGAGGTGGCGCGTTCGGACAGGGGGGGAGCGGCACAGATTTACCACCTCAATCTCCTAAAAGAATGGAGGGAGGTGGCCTCTGCCTCTCTGGCTACTACGGTGATGGAGAAAGATGAGTTGGGACCGGAGGTAGAAAAGCCATCTTTCACCGAGTCAGAGGGCAGAAGCTGCTGCGTTGCAAAAGCGGTTTGCCGATGTGTTCTCCCCCCTGCCCGGGCGCACCACGCTCGCACACCACCACATAGAGATGCCCCCGGGCGTGCCGGTGCGCTCACGGCCCTATCGACTGCCTGAACACAAGAGGAAAGTTGTTCAGGCAGAGCTTCAGGCTATGCTGGAGATGGGCGTAATAAAAGAGTCCAACAGTGACTGGTGCTGTCGTACAGGTGCGCAAGGCCAATGGGTCAGTACGGTTCTGTGTGGACTATCGCAGGGTGACGGGTCGACGAAATCCTGGATCGGCTAGGCACGGCTCGTTTTTATACGACACTGGATTTGACCAAGGGCTACTGGCAGATTCTCGTCTCCAGAGTCTAAGGAAAAAACGGCTTTCTCCACACCGTACGGCTTGTACCAATTTGTGATGCTTCCGTTCGGGTTATTTGGAGCCCCCGCCACCTTCCAGCGGCTCATGGACCGGGTGCTGCGACCACACTTGGCATATGCTGCTGCCTACCTGGATGCAACATCATCCACAGCGAGACAAGGGAGCAACATATGCAGCAGGTGGGGGCAGTGCTCGAGTCCCTGAGGAGAGCGGGGCTCACGGCTAACCCGAGGAAGTGTGCGGTTGGACAGAGGGAGGTACGGTATCTGGGGTACCACTTGGGCGGCTCCCAAGACAAAAAAGGAGGTCAGGAGGTTTATGGGGCTGGCGGGCTATTACCGGCGGTTCATTCCGGGGTTTTCAGAGCTCACCAGCCCCCTGACCGACCTGACCCGAAAGGGTGCCTCAGATCCGGTCCAGTGGACGGAGCGGTGTCAGCGGGCGTTTGAGAGGGTAAAGCAAGCTCTCTGTGGGGAGCCGCTCCTGTTTTCTCTCAAGTTTGCTCTCCCATTTGTTTTACAGACCGACGCTTCGAACAGCTGGGGGCCGTTTTGTCCCAGGAGGTGTAGGGGGTCGACCGCCCCGTACTGTACATTAGCCGGAAGCTGGCTCAGCGGGAGGTGAACTACAGTACGGTGGAAAAAGAATGCCTCGCCATACAGTGGGCGGTCGGCACCCTGCGTTATTATCTCCTGGGACGCTCTTTCACCCTCTGGTCGGACCATGCCCCGCTCCAGTGGCTCCACCGCATGAAGGATGCCAATGCCCGGATCACTCGTTGGTATCTGGCGTTACAGCCGTTTAACTTCAAGGTGATCCACACCGCGGAGACAAGCGGAGACCAGCGGAGACCAGCGGGGACCCGCGGAGACAAGCGGAGGCAAGCGGAGACCAAGTCCCGTCGGCGAGGGAGCCGGAGACAGCGGCAGCAGAGCCGCCTTAAATAAACGTTTTAGTCTCTCTCTCGGTCAAGTGTCCCTGTCCTCTCCCTGTGTGAGCGAGTGAGGTTCACAATGCATTTGTAACTTCTAGGCTGGATTATTGTATTTCCTTATTATCAGGTTGTCCCAATAATTCCCCTAAAACTCTTCAGTTGATCTAAAATCCTGTGACACATGGATTGACAAGAACCAGCAAACAAGATCATATTTGTTCCATATTAGCTTCTCTGCACTGGCTCCCTGTATAATCCAGCAAAAAATAAAAAAATGTCCCTCCTCACCTACATATACTGCAATACTGCGCTCACAGAATGCAGGGTCCCTTGTGATGTGTTCGGGAGGCAGACACCCTCTCCACATTTAAGAGAGGCTAAAGACTTTCCTCTTTGATAAAGCTTATAGTTAGGGCTGGCTCAGGCTTGCCTTCTACCAGCCCCTAGTTATGCTGCTTTAGGCTTAGACTGCCGGGGGACTTATACCGAGCTCCTCTCGCCTCCTCTCCCTCTTTATCTGTATGCATTCATGTCCCTAACAGTTATTAAA
>CALSBV010000001.1:1888187-1902701 GCA_943590825.1 Bovichtus diacanthus | reverse complement strand
CCGGATAAGCGGTTGAAGATGGATGGATGGATGGATGGATGGATGGTGTTGTCATTCTATGATATTATGATCCCATGTATTCATCAAAAAATAAATCACTCTAGTTATCAAGGCAGAAAAGATATCACATAATGTGAAGCTACTTTGCTGCTAACCAACATGAGAGAACCGATGTGGGGTGACAGGCTTAGTGGCGTGTTTAGGTTGGGAAAAAATGGTGTGACCGATCGAGGCCATGTTGTCCTGCTTTCATGTCTGGTAATCCTTTCAGAAAGAGGCTTGAGATCACTTGACACTGCGAGCACGGGACTATCCCTACATAGAGGCCTCAAGAGCCAAGCACAATTAAAACACTGTTTTAAAACTATTTTATCCAGCCACTGACCTTCAATTGTAGAATTATGATAAATAACTACAGCGACTGAGGATGTTTTATTTCATGCATTAATCTGGTTTAAGTCAGGTTGCTATTCAGCAGCCATGTCTCACGTCTCAGATGTCAAAGTGTTATCAAATGTAGCTGTTCCTTTTGTATTTGTCGGTTATAGTTATTTAAGGTTATCAAATGCGCGATAAAACTCTCTGCCCCGTAAGGCACTGTTGAACCACATTCATTAATGACATTTCATCTTGATATTACTTATGTTTCTATCTTTGAATGTAGGCTACACCAAATTCAACTGCTATAACTGTGACATGATGTTTACAAGTGCAAACAGCTGCTAACGTCAAATTATTACATCAATAAGAACATTCTCTTGCGTTCAGTACTAATTTGCTGTATTTCATATTGTCAGATAGATAGACAGGAGTCAGACAGGAGTTGGTTTATGTGTGTATAATATGTTTCACTCAATCATATATATATTATATGTCACTCTTTATTTTTATAGTACTTTTCATAAAAAAAAAAAACATTTGTTATTATTGGTCTTCGTTATCAAACGATGACCATGCATGACGATGCAGCTGTGCCTCACGTCATATTTAATAGATGTTGTTTTAAAATGATGAGGCAAGGATGTTGCCTCAACTCCTCTCTCCTCGCTTCTCGACCTCTCCCCCTCCGCTCACATCTCCCGTGGGCAGGACTAAGATGTGAGGAGAGAAGGAGAGGAAAGGAATTAAGGATGTACAAACTGGGAAATGGAAAATGTCCAGTGTTCACTGTGATGGATTTCCAACCTTAATTTACTGTCACAGCAACACCTTAGGCCACCTGGAATGTAGGAAGTGAAGCTAAAAACACTTGGTTATCTTTTATAATGTTAAGCAGTGATGATTTTAAACATGCAAAACCACCAACATGGCCACAGTGTCTCAAAAGGCCATTCATAATATTACTGCATTTGACTCAGCTAATGAGCCATTAAGCTACAAATAGGTCATGAAAGGTTGGCCAGTTGTTTTCCAGAGAAGAGGAGCTTCACATTAAACACTGTCAACAGTTAAGACAACGTACAGTAGCTGTGTGGCCGGTGCTTATTTATATCTCACTATCACCCTACACCTGTTTTTAGGAGAATGCCCCTACACATTAATTGTTTTAAATGATGTATTACATAACCTGCTTACCCTTAGCGTGGCATGATGATTTAACGAGCATTGTTCTTGTCTTTTGATAAACCTGAACCTTCTGGATCTTAGAGTTAGTCCATTACAACCAGTTTGTGCTCTGTCATTCTAAGTTTTACTTTGTTCAAGGGCAAAACTAAAAAGCGCTGTGTATCACTCTAGTTGTCAATGCAGACATCAAACTCAGAAAAAGTCCTGACCAGGCAAAGAGAGAGAAGAAGGGAGGAGTTGATCGGAAGACTTCAGACGGAAAGCTGCAGTGTTATTCATAGAGGGTTCTAGAATTTTGTCGGTCACAGTAAGTCTCATGCGAGGACACACAGTCAGTATATAGTGCTTGTTGATACACCATGTTGTGCAGGTGTTCATTAAGCAACTCATTGCTGTTTATATAAAAAATAAATCAGGGGTTCACTATGTTGCTCTGATTAGCATGTTTCTCATTTGGTTCACTGTTTTACAAAGTAAATGAGACATTTAATATTTATTTTGTTATTTTGTTTCAACACATATCTTTAAATAATTGTCTGTTCATGGGTGTATTTTTGGAGTGGAAATTAATAATGCTTTTCCTTTACGCTTTCTGCTAAACACACTGTTCTTCTGGAAATTAATTTGCATTCTGTGACTAATTGCACAGGTTACGCTTTTTGCAAGTGAAATGGATTAATTATGATTTTTTTTTCTTGGTTTTGTTATCTTTGTATTTAAGCATTTATTTATTTTGTCATGTTAATTGGTAGCTGGTTAGGGTGGTGGCTCCTGTCAAAGCACTAAGCTCCTGGTGTTCTACAATGTTTTACACGCCCGTTTGGATGTGGATACAAATACTGCGTGATTACACACTATATATATATATAAAACCAAGAAAAACAGACATTATAGCACTGACCACACTTTGATTGACATGCGCTCCCCTGGGATTAGGATTCTCAAATATCACAGCATTTTTTGTTTGCTAAAATAAGAATAAAAGTATTACTCATTTGGAAATCAGTGAAATAAGAAATAAAGGTCCAGCAGCACACATGTTTTAGCTTGATTGATGTGCTGTTGACACTAAAAACTTGATGAATGACAGATTCTTCAGAAACCCCACTGCCTTCCGTTGAACAAGTCGGGAACAGTTTTGCATGTAAATTACAAAACTGCTCAGAGCTTTCAAGGCTGACAGTGTTACCCACTGTTATTCAAATTAACAATGCAGACTACAAAAGTAAAAGTGTCTGGCATAGAACAAATCGGAGCATGAGAGATAGTAATAAAAAATAAAAAACATGTGTGATTCTACTGCTTTTATTCTACTGCTTTCAAGATTAATTTGATACGCTGGAGTGATTGTGTATGCACACGTGTGTATGTTTTTCCTAATGATTTACTATTTCCTATTCACGGAGTTGCAGGTATCCATTTTAGGTACTGAAGCTTCTCGCCGCACTAATTTTTTACAGAATTCTCGGGGGAAGTTTGGAAGCAATAAACCATCTTCAAGTCAATCTTTAAGCTCTATTGGAGTAGGCCTGACATTTTGAAACTTGATTAGTATTCCTCACTCTTGCAGAGTGCAGCGGTAAAGGTTTTACAGCTGCAAAAGAGACAGAACAAAGGCACGGAGCATTTTGTTTTGATTGCTGACTTTTGTGACTAAATATGTTTGATTAATATTGATCTTAAAGTTTTATTTCACTCACTAAAAGCAAATGTTTGGGCTGTGGGTGTTTTCCTATCTGTTGACTCTCTTTAACCTTTGTCTACAGACTGAACTAAACACAGACAATCGGATCAATGGTGTCTGTATGAAAGTACAGTTCGCACCGGTCTTCTGAGCAAGGCACCTGAACCTGAAGGACACGTTTATAAGTTCTGCTGGATTCAGGAAAGCGAATAGTTTATTGACTCCTTCCTGTGGCTCCAATAATTGAAGCACGTGATAGCTGGAGAGTGCGCCATCCATAACATATTGAGGAGCCCTTCGGTGTCTAGCAGGGCATTTTACCGTCTCATCAAAAGACGCTTGGAAGCTATTCATCAGCGGCAACATTGCTGAAGAAGTGCTTCACCTTGAGCAATGGAAAGGAGCAAACATCCAAGGCAAACAGAGGGAAGAGATAGAAAAAAATTAATTATTTTATTGGGGGCACTGGCTCGTCAAAAAATTAATGTTCTTAAACAATTCAGCGTGTACAGTCTCCATGGCCACTGAGGGCCATGAAAAATCTAACATTGAAAAGTGCTAAACATGTTTGATAGTGAGAGCTATTAAAGTCAGTCTGCGTTTTTTTTTCTTTTGGGGGGGGGCTGTGTTTCTTCATGGGCTGACACAATTCATCCTCTGCAGAAGGCCAGTTGTGAAACAATGGATTTCATCTCTTGCATACATCTGAGCATCATAATTCTTTGCAGTTTAAAGAGTCCACTTCTTGCTGGCACTATATCTTTATAGAGAGGAACATGCATCGTTACCCAAATTTAGGCCAGTGGTACAAGAGAAACATCAAAGTTCCTCAATTTTTCTATAATGAGAAATTGTTTGAAGGTTTGGTTCATGTGGGAATGTGGCGAGAGTTTATGACAGATACTTAAAGAGTTTTTTGAAAGAGCTCTGGGAACAAAGCAGACAAGCGTACAAATAAAAGCTGTTTGTGACAGAGCTGACTACATAGCTACAAAGTCTTTGAAGGACAGCTTTAACCCACAGCACCGTAACCAATGCATGGATGTTATAGCAGTTTGTGGTGCACTGAATATTCTTCATGATATGTGTCCGGGCTGTAGAGTAGTAATACAATGGCGTGAAAAAAAAAACTACTTTAGAGTTATCCGACAGGTATTTGGTGAACAGTGAAGAATTTCTCATGTCAAAATCCCAACTTTCCTTCAAAACTCAATCCTGTATGGATGTCCAGCATGGAATGATGATGGAAAGATGCCCAGCCCTTAAAACAATGTCTCAGTGTGTGATTCACATCATTTAAAGTGCAGGTGGAAATCCTGTAGTAATGAACTGGATAATCAACAATACTCAAAAGAAATGAGCATGTAAATGTTGGCACAGAAGTAGACAATTACTAGACAATAAATTAATAAAAGGATCGTCAGCTTCTGTCCGGATTTAATCTTGCAGAAATTGGCTCAGCCTCCGTTTAATTTAACAGGCAGGTGTTGGAACATTCTGTGCAGGGCAGCTCACAGAAAAGCAGGGCTTGTGCTGAACCAAATGAAGGACCTGTGCAGTAATGTACATTCAGGCAGGTTTTTGTTTCTTTTTGTTTGGTTTCCTTTGTGAAGTTGTATAAGAATGTCTGTTAACTCCTGGATTGAAAGCCCTATTTGTAGTTACCCACCACACATGCAATCACATGAAGCAACCCTGGTTGGATTTCTGTTTACAGGTTGATTGAGATTATACATATGTATCAAAATTCTTTGTATTTGCTTCCGTTATGTGTGATCATTTGTGGAAAACTATAACATTTACTTTACTGATCCCCACAGGAGATTATGGAATTCCAACAATTTTTACTGTTCTATAGGCTATAGTATATAGGGAATAGGAGCAGATTTTCGATATATTGCTTCCGATGCTAAGGTGCTACTGAACAGTAGTGTACTGTACTAACAGTCTTCAGAAATCAGAATCAGAAATCCTTTATTAGTCCCACAGTGGGGAAATTTACATGGTTACAGCAGAAAGGTAAAAAAGGATACAATAAAAACACACGTGAGCACTACAATTAAGTGGATGGTTAAGTAGGTAAGTAAAGTGCGAATGCAGTGGTACCGGGCTAAATACAACAATAGATAGTAAGTGTAAAAATATTGCACAGAGATATTGCACATTGCAGTGTAATGTCACAGTCTGAATTGGTGAGTGTGTGGTGGTCTGCCAGGGGCTTATTTAAAGTATTTGTGATTTGTTGAAAAAAAAAAAAACAAGCATAATCTGGGACAAACATAACTGACAATGCAGTTTTGTTGTATGGGAATGTCATTGTGGAATTCTCCTGTCCACACTCAGGTAAAAATGACAGAGATAGGGATTTCACCACAGACAGTTTATTCTAGGTTTCAGCCTTTTCAGGCAAACAAAGAAAAGAGAGACGCCTGTTGAGCTTCTCGCTGCTGCCTTGGGGAACTCTCCTGGCCGGAGTCAGCTTCTGGCTCATTCTGGACACAGCCTACTGCAGAACCAGAACCAGGTTAACAGCATGCTTATATTGTGTCGCTGATTACCTGATTCCGTCCAGCTGTCTGATCCCCAGCTGAGCCACTCTCCCCAGCAGACGGCGGCATGACCACACTGCACTGCCACATTCCCTCACCGCCCCACTCAGGCCGGGGCTTCATTGGCCGCCAGCCGACTCCCCCCCCCCCCTCCGCTTCTCTACCTGTGGCCACACCTGCCCGCCGCCCAAGTGGTACCCCAGATACCGTCCCTCCCTCCGTCTAACCGCGCACTTCTTCGAGTTAGCTGTGAGGCCCGCTCTCCTCAGGGACTCGAGCACTGCCCTAACCTGCTGCACATGCTGCTCCCATGTCTCGCTGTGTATGATGATATCATCCAGGTAGGCAGCAGCATATGCAGAGTGGGGACACAGCACCCGGTCCATAAGCTGCTGAAAGGTGGCTGGGGCTCAAAATAACCCGAATGGAAGTGTCATGAATTGGTACAATCCGTACAGAGTGGAGAAAGCCGTTTTTTCCTTAGACTCTGGAGACAGTGTCATGATTCTATGATAACCTTCCAATACAGTATATACATTTAGTTTTGAATATGTACTTTGTATGTTTTCTATTCATATAATCAGTCCAGCAACTTTCATCTGTCTATGAATGTTATCTGTATATCCAGAGAAGAGTTGACTCTCCCTCTTCCTCAGAGGTACTTCTCTCTCTAATCTTCTCTCTTTCAACTGCTTTAACCTTCAACAACGGAACTCTGAACAACCGGACGACTGGTACCAACCACCACTCCTCTTTCTACACATTACTCTTTACCACCGATAGCTTCAGATTTTATGACCCACCAAAAGAAAGCTGGTTTCAATCACACCTGTCTTCCCATCTCTATCGTGCTTTGTTCTCTCTCTGAGGTATGTGGTCATCAAGACTATAACTGTGGTGAAGAAATCTCCGTACTCTGCACTTCGCTACAGACTGCTTGACACTCTGTATCGTTGTTCCTTCTTGCAGGAATAAAGAATTAAAATATTACTTATTCAATTAAGTATGTTTATTTCAGTGTAATATCACACACCTCATCTCTTATGATAGTTTACGTCGGTTAAATTCCACGACAACAGGGGAATCTGCCAGTAGCCCTTGGTTAAAACCAGTGTCGTGTAAAAAACAAGCTGTGCCTAGCCGATCCAGGAGTTCGTCGATCCCGGGTAAGCATGGAATTTGCAAACCTCATTCACCCTGCGATAGTCCACGCAGAACCGTACTGACCCATCAGGCTTGCGCACCAGCACGACGGGGTAGCACCAGTCACTATTAGACTGTTCTATTACCCCCCATCTCTAGCATAGCCTGAAGCTCCATGAATTTGTGTTGCTCCCCCCCTGTCCAATCGCACCACCTCGTAATTGACATCCCCTTGCCACTTGCCGAGTCATTTGGAGCTAGCAGACGGGAGCAATACAAGCACTTTATCTCCCGGTGTAAATTGTTCCTCTGTTGTACAGGCGCTGCTGGCGCTTCTGAGCCTGGAGCAAATTCTCCCGTGATAACTGTCCCAGTGAATGGAGTTTTGCTGTCAGGTCCAGCACGTATTGAATTTAATTTTTGCTTGTGCTTGGTGGACCCTCCTCCCAGTTTTCTTTAAGCAGGTCCAAAACACCCCGTGGCTTTCTGCCAAACAACAATTCAAAGTGATAAAATCCCATGGAGGCCTGGGGATCCTCCCGCACTGCGAACAACAGGAGGTCTAATCATTTATCCTAATTACGGCTGTCCTCGTGAATGAACTTACATAGCCATGTTCTTAAGCGTTCAAACCGCTCCACCAGGCCTTCTGTCTCTGGATGATAGACATTAGTCTGGATGGACCAGACGCCCAGTAGTCCGTACAACAACACCGCAGACAACTCACATTTCCCTAATGCACGTGAACGCACCCCTACAGTTTTCCCCACTAGCCTATCAGTGGGGAAAGTTAGGGAGAGTTCAGGGGGTGCATGAGGCGAGTACTGACTCCAGCCGTAACCCTATGCTGTTTTTCCCTTAAACGAAATTGTAAGGGTCACCAGCGGATACTCGTGAATATCCCCATGCACACAACTCACCCTCACCCACGATGCTTCCAGCAATGCCCTGGGCCGAACCAAGCGCTCCCATAGTCCGTCAGAGCCTGGTGGACACCCCCCTGTATACATACCTGTACACGGTACGTCCCCTCCGGACTCGGGGGAGGAGACTGGCGACCCTGCAACCAGGACCAGCTGCCCGACCTCCATAAGCGGACATTCCCGTCGGGAGTGGCCAGGCTGCACGCACCGCCAGCAAATCTGCCCTGGCATCTGAGGAGCCTTGTGTTGCTGGGCGACCAGACACGAAAGCTGGGTCCTGTGAGGAAACAAAAGAAAAGGGGGAATTAACAGGGGACAGTTTCCGCAGTGTCCGTGGTGGGAGTATGGGAGGGCAACTGTGGGACAGTCGGGGCCGATATATATATATATATATATATATATTCCTGGCTGGAATCTCCTCCTGAGGCTGGGACGAGCCAAGCCGTTGGAACCGCCGGAGTTTGGGCTTCTTCCTTCAGGCAGGGAGAGGTGGCTCTCCGCAAGGACGAAGGCGACATTGAGGCTGGCAGTTCGCTGTGGAGGATGGTAGCCTGGCGGTGAACTGTTCCAGTACCACCTGCTTGGCGATGTCCTCTGCGGAGTTGGTTCCTGGCTGGAGCCAATGTCTTGCTGTGTTGAGGAGCTGCTGCGCGAAGGAGAAAGGGTGGGCAGCGTCCTCGAAAGGTACAGGACAGCCCTCCGGAGCTGGTCGTAAGAATGTCTGGAGGACGCTGGCAGGCTATGTGCGGCCACCACCCACTCCTCCTTCGGACACCCACACGCCGCCACCGTGCCCTTGAGATGTCAAAGAATGCCTCTGGATTGTCCTCCGCCGTTATCTTCTGAAGGCCGACCGACGGTGGCCGGGCCAGAGGGCTCCCTGCTTTGCTCTCCCGGGTGATCGGACGCTGCAATTCCCGCAGAAGGGCATGATCCCCACCCTGGCACATTGCGATGTCCCACAGAGCCTGGTTCTGCTGCAAGGTGGCGGTGCACTCTTGCAGAGCGGCCAGACAATGGAGGACCTGTCCCAGCGTGCTCGGTGGAATCCCCTCTTCTGTCATCAGGTCCCTGTTCCGGCGCCACTTGTGGAAATCTCACCCAGGTGAAAATTACGGTGATAGGTATTTATTCTGGGTTTTTGCCTTTTCAGGCAAACAAAGAAAAGAGAGACAGTCCGGCCTGTTGAGCTTCTCGCTGCTGCCTTCCAGCCGGAGTTAGCTTCTTGCTCGTTCTGGACCCAGCCTACTGGAGAACCAGAGCCAGGTTAACAGCATGCTTATATTGTGTCGCTGATTACCTGATTCCGTCCAGCTGTCTGATCCCCAGCTGAGCCACTCCCCAGCAGACGGCGCTGTGACCACACGCAGCTGGTGTGATCTCATAGCAAGATGGTCTCCAGTTGTATTATGTTATTTACACTTTAAATATTAATCTCATATTTATAGTAAAATAAAATGTCCAATATGTTTTAAACATCTGAATAATAGGATACACGTTCTGTTTTGAGTTGTATAAGCAAATACATTTAGAAGAAATAAAAAGTTTAGTAGTTTGCAGCATGTGCATGTTTGCGTACACCAGAACAGATGAAGAGAGCACACACACAACTCTGCAAATTGGTCATCTTATGAAAACTCTCCCTAGCAATGTTAAAACTAATGTCCTTGGTACAGGAGCATATTGTTGAAAAAAATAATAAAATCATGTTCTCATAGTACAAATAAATATCAAGTCAGAGCTGAAACAGTGAAGAAGTCATACTCTATCACTGGTTCTTAACCTTTTCCAGTCGCGACCCCCCAGAATAATCCGGTTGGTGTTCCCCCTGACCCGCTGGAAATCCTCCGTCAGAAACTCTTCCAAACACAGTCAATAAAATAATTCTAATGTAAATTATATCACAGGTGCAGGTGATGTTTTGTTAAAACCATTCCCCAGTCTAAAATATGGTATTTAATTTTTTTTCTCCACAACCATCTGCCAACCCCCAGAAATTATCTCGCGAACCCCTTGAGGGTCGGGATCCCCAGATTGAGAACCACTGCTCTACATCATCAAACAAAAATACTGTAGTAGTAATAATGCTCATCACCTGCTTAAATAGCTGGAGAAAGAATTGTGTCCGGGTCACCTAATTGTAACACTGTCCTCCATCTTTGAGCAGTTGAATATGTGAGTATATTTTTTTCAGAAATAACAACCAGAATATTCAGACTGTGGCCAACCAGACTTCTTTTTATTACAGTAAAAATCTTACTTGTTGTCCGTAAACTCTTTATAATTGATGAATTATAATGCAACCCTGCAGTAGCCTATATGTGTTTTCCATGTGGTGCATAGGCTGGTGTACATGATCATTCATTACACGATCAGCTGCACACATGCTGCCTGCTGCTAAAGCTGCACTTTTTAGCTGTTAGTACTTGTTAGCTCAGTGCTAATGTGTTTGAACAGAAAAAAGGAGGAAGGGGCTACCTTCCTGGACTGCCATGTCGACTGTATTAGCTCACATCACGTTCAGATGTGGAAAGAACTGGGAGGAAGTGTGGCAGTGGTGAAGTTGACGTTCTGGTTTGAGCAACATTTTTCGTGGCAGTAAAAATGGAAATCAAAAAGTAATTATCAAAGAAGCAATAAGTAAGGATTTTACTGCCTCGAGCGTGACCATCTGGCAGAGGTTAATAGGATTGTTTATCAGTGTCGGTGAGTCAAAAGTTACTGTGTGAGATGCTGGGATTGTTCAACAGTCTGATGCAGACTTGCCTTGCCCCGGCCCGTCCTCACATGTAAAACGACACGCAGACCTGCCCTGTTTCCCCAGTGACATCATGAAGGATGATCAGGGTAGTCCACTTTGCTCCTGTTGGATCTTTGCTCCTCTAGACTTCACGTGTTGCTTATTTTCCAGTCCTTCACTGCACGCTCCATCTGAAACAGAGGCAGAGGAGATGGGAAGCATTCATTAACTATACCCATTATATTGTAACAAGCTCTTTAATATGTTATTAAAAGTGGCTTCAATTACACTAATGCACTTCAAATCTAATTTGTGTGTGCACATGGGTGCATGCAAACAAAGGTTAAAAGATGGTGAATTACAGGAAAATTAAAGGTTTTTAGTAAAAAAAAAGCACATTTTGATAAATGTGATGTTTTGAAAATGAAGTGTTTCAAAAAATGGATGTATATACGGACGGACAACTTTTTAAATGGTGATGGCCTCAAAACATCCAGCGAGTCAGACTGTAGGGATTTGAGACTTGGGGGAGGGTTAATTTGGTCTTGGCTCTGCTGCTGCAGATGGACACTATAAAAGTAAATTAAAAAAACAGGCAGCAGAAGTAATAACTTTATACTCAAACACAATTCTCAAGTTTTCAATCAATTGAATGCAATTAAAGTAAGAAGTCAATCAAGTAATATAATTGTAGATGACAGCTCTACAGTTCCTGCTCTGCACACAACACCAGCTGCGTTAATGTGTCTGACTGGAGAGTTGACTGATTTTAGACATTGTTCCTCTGAAACAATCACTACATCTGCGGTGAGTCTGTGGTACTCAATCATGAGAGAATAGTGGTCATATAGTTGGTAAGACATTACATTTTCATATTTAATGAGCTACTCCTGAGAAGAACACGTTTTTTAAAGACATTACTGATTTGTATCTCTTCCTTGACTTTTGAAACCAAGAACATTTGATTTCTTTGTATTGATTTTTTAATTTTTTAATATTGTAATCCCATACACTTCCATTGTCAAAATGCTCAGTATTGCAGGGATCGACTTAAAACACAGTTTATGAATAAATATGACCATATAACCAAAACACACGCATTAAGGCTATTCTATGTGATCTTATTTGAACTAATTTAATATTTTTTCACTTTCATTCGCTGAGCCTCCCTGAAACAGTTAGGAGCCCCCTTGGGGAGGCCCGCCTCCCACTTTAAAAACCTCTGAGTTATATAATGCATTGATGCCTATAGAGGCCCATTCAGTCCCACTGTATTTATAACTCAACCACTGAAGACAGTACAAGCTCCATTCAAATTATAATATTCAGCATTGGATATTGATTAAATGTGAAGAAGCTCATTATGAGGACCTGTATAGTTATATAGCCTACTGTCATGCATTAAAGCTTAATGCTGAAGTGTTATGAATCCAACGTTAGCATTGCATCTGTAACTAAGCCAGTACATTAAGGTCAATGAGCTTTGAAAAGTGTGCCAATTAGCATCAATGTGCAAAGCATTCACACAAATGTTCTTCATGGAATATTTTTTAATCATCTTGATTAATATATTACATTCATGGCCTTCTTTTAAGTTAAATTGTTAAATTTGTCCATGTTGTGAGAAATGTCATTTAATTTCTTGCCCTCCCAATGATGAAAACTTGCATTTGATAAAGTCAACAGCAACATTTCTTTCCAGAACAAGGCTGAAATCTCAGAGTAGGATTATCCTGCACAAAGAAAGTGAGAAAATCAGTTTTTCCATTGTTTTGGTAAACATTTTTTTACTTTGAGTATCAAATTCTCACAGCCCATATTCTCTGGTGGCTGGAAATAGTCTAATGTGGGCTCCTTCAGGTGTCTGAAAAAATTATGATATTGTACTCCTGCAGTACCCACTTTTATGACCTGGAGATGTTGTGGTTAATTACTGTCCCCGCTGAAAATTAGGTGACAGTTTGGTACAAATTACATTCATTAATGCAATAACATATTTCTTTTGAATGAGTTTCTCAGTCAGAATCGCAGCTTTATATCACTTCAGGAAACAGTGAGAACACTGCAGCTAAGACTCTGGAGTTTGTGCTGTTTTCTACACGGTAGAATACAGAAGGACATCACAAGCTTACCTAACCTGTAACTACTCAGCAACACCAAACATGTATGAAAAAAGTAAATCAATGGAAGGAGTCTGTGGCACATTTCAATTCATTGAACAAAAACATGGGCAATTACATGTAATTATATAGCCAGTATAAAGTATGATATAGAGAGAAATCTAGAAATGTCACTGAAAGATCATCACAGCCCCGCTGTCTTACAGTTAAGGGGTTGGGCATTTTTAGAATCTGGTTGCATCTCTCATCCTAAATAAACTTACTTTCAAAGATGAAGACAAAAGAAACGTAGAACAGAGTGGGAGGCATATACCTGTGCAGAGACAATCATCACAGAGAGGATGAAAGCTGATTCAGTCACTCCATCCCAGTAGTGCTGCAATTTGTACTGCCTATATATAGATATTCATGTCCTTCATTTACTTTAGATTTATTCAGATTCCAGTGCAGTTAATTTATTGTAGTTATTGGAGCATAAACATGAAATATAATTTAAAAACTACAATATTGTTTCAGTATGTGAACCCAGGGCTACAAAGTGGCCAAAATGTGTGTTTTTTTCCTTGATGTGTAAGGTTTGTAGCAAATTTTATTTCCCTCTTTCTTTTATGAAATTACTGTATTACTCAGATTTACTTTGAAGCATTCTACTACACAGTGTTAGAAAACTCTGCCTTCATCTATTTGGTACCTCGCTGGTGAGGTTGAACTCTGCAGGTGCACTGTTCTCACTGAGGAGAAAATACAAGTAATAATTGATCAGATGCACCCCTAGTATTTCTTGTTCCTGGCCAATCATCAGCTTATTTAGAGAAAATATGTCAGTGAAACAGGATTACTAGCAGATGAAATGTGATCTTTGCTTTCACCTTTAATACTTTGAGCAATTTTGCCACAGCTGAATGTACACATTATTGAAAACTGCATATCCCATGACACATTGTGGCATGCATATCTTTGAGCTCAAATGATCATTTTATCCAACAAGTTTCATGTTGCATTGAGTTTCAGCACTTTCAATATATCTCAAAATGAAAAACAAATAAATAGATAGATAAACAGAAAAAATACATAAGTGATTTCAGCTCAGAAATGTATCTACAATAAAAATGTAGGCTGCACTGTAGGCACATAAGTTTACGTTTATTACAAATGGAAAATAAAAATACAATTTAACTTGTTAGTATGGTTTTCTACTTTTTTGGGATGCCCCCCTGCTGTAGGTATATAGAAAAGCAGCATGGCATACCTAGCAACATGATAAGTAACATGCAGGGAGTATTGCAAATAATCTCCCCAATGGAAATTAAGCCAGAAATAAAGAGCCTCCAGGGCGAAGACACAGAAGCTAAGCTCTTACAGATAGCAACAGCAGAAGCTACAGCAGAGGAGCAACTGTATGCTTGCACTCATTTAAATAGACGACCACTGCAGTAACATGCAGTGATATGCTGTGACATGCTGTGGTATGAAGTGACATGCTGTGATATGTTGTGACATGCTGTGATATGCTGTGACATGCTGTGATATGTTGTGACATGTTGTGATATGTTGTGACATGCTGTGATATGAAATGACATGCTGTGGTGTTGTGACATGATGTAATATGAAATGACATGCTGTGGTATGTTGTGACATGATGTGATATGAAATGACATGCTGTGGTATGTTGTGACATGCTGTGATATTAAGTAACATGCTGTGATATGTTGTGGCATGCTGTGATATGAAATGACATGCTGTGGTATGTTGTGACATGATGTGATATGTTGTGACATGCTGTGATATG
>CALSBV010000001.1:1860340-1888177 GCA_943590825.1 Bovichtus diacanthus | reverse complement strand
TGGTATGTTGTGACATGATGTGATATGTTGTGACATGCTGTGATATGTTGTGACATGCTGTGATATGTTGTGACATGATGTGATATGCAGCTACATTCTGTGATATGCAGCTACATTCTGTGATATGCAGCTATATTCTGTGATATGCAGTGACATGCTTTGATATGCAGTGACATTCTGTTAGATGCAGTGACATGCAGTGCTATGCTATGCTGTGCTATGCAGTGCTATGCTGTACTATGCTGTGCTATGCAGTGCTATGCAGTGCTATGCAGTGCTATGTAGATCTACGCTGTGCTATGCAGTGCTATGCAGATCTATGCTGTGCTATGCAGTGCTATGCAGTACTATGCAGTGCTATGCAGTGCTATGCAGTGCTATGCAGATCTATGCTGTGCTATGCCGTGCTATGCTGTGCTATGCAGTGACATGAGGTTATGCTGTGATATGGGTGCTATAGCTGTGAGAAGGCACGGCATAGCGTTACTTTCAGTGTCATGATGGACAACGTCAAATATGGGCATTATGTGAAAATCCTCTAACATTACAGAAGTGTAATCAGTCTTAAGAAACCGTTATTGTTTTAGTTTTCATCAACAGAAAAAGTTGTTGTTAAAAAAAAAAAAACTTGTTGTTACAGTGTTATGTGATGAATGGGCATTTAAATGGTATGTTTCCATGAGGAATTTAAGTCATCTCCGATGTTGGACTAAATGGCTAAATGATTTGTGGCTTTACAGGGTCATATTGCAAAGAAAACAAAATCCTGATGCAATAGGCTGAGTTTAAACGATGGATTGCTTTGTCAAACAGTGTCTCTGTGTGTCTCTGGGAACATACTGTATTACAGACACAAGTACCTTCTGACAGTTAAATTCATGGATGTGTTCATAATTTATATTTCATGAGCATTTTTATTTTTATGATGGCAACAGAAAAACAAGCTGCTGTTATTCTTTATTGCCCTCCGCTATGCTTTAAAGCTGTCATAAGTTTATTTTACTATTTGGTGTTGACATTCAGCAAATATTGGACTTCAATTAAGAATATATCAGGATTTCTCATGTAGGTCTACTGTATGTATGCTATTGCTCTGCTATATGCTTTTAAAGTAAATTCAGAGACTGGTGCATTTGATCAGTAGACTTACATTTTAAGTACAGTAGGCTGGTGCAGAGGTGCACACAACATTTTATTGTAACATTAACATTTATTATACTGTATGCTCTGGTGCTATTCGTAATAACATGGTCGTGACTTTTGATTGCAGATTTTTAATATTTACAAGCGGAAGTGGGGGTGGGTTTTTAAAGTCAGGTATCACCAACACTATCACCTGCAGACAGCTAAACTCTTTGAGAATTACTTCTGTGATTATTTACGAAGTCTGTTCATTGGATAGCCTAGTTTCAGAAGTTCGAGGGTGTAAAACTATCCAGTATTTCACAGTAAAAAAAATAGTATAGAAAATGAGATAAACTCATAAAAAAAGTTTATCGCCTTAAATGGATTTAGTTCCCATTCAGGAGGTCCCGACCGGACTGAGAAGCACCACTGGTTGATTTAAGGCTGTACATACTTACCCTACGTTTTGCACGTTAAAATAAGCCCAGTTAATTAACTTTAGTATATATAGCCTACTTTTCACTGCTGGAAACTGAAGGAACATTCCCAAATTGAAGTTGTCATGAAGATCTGGAGCCACACAGACATTGCTCTCACTTTTGCTCGCTCTTTGCTTTGCTATTTCTGCTTTGCCTAATATGCCTTGAATTAGGATCAATTCCACTCTGTAATAAGTAAACACGCGGGTTTTCATTAACTCGTAAAATACTAAGCGCCTCCAAAAGTTGTTGCCGCGAATAGCCACTTCAAGCCAGCTGCAAAGAACCAGGACACAACCGGAAGTAGGTCGCGTTTCTTTCAACTTAAAAGTATCACCGCTACTCACGCGCTGCAGGAAAATCTGAACACCAAGAAGTGTCCTTTACTTGAAGAAATAAACCGGAAGTTGTGGTTTTTAATGCCGTGCGTTTTCCTCCAGCACCGCTGCCAATAACCACTCAGCTGAAGGAGGGACTTTGTTGAGCGCTGCGTTGGTGGATGTTTTACAGTCAGACAGGAGCACCGGGGGCCTGAAGAAAAGCACTTTTAGGGATTTTCAGAGACTCACAGGCTATTTTTCTCAGACGGCATCACACAGCAGACACACGTCAGATCGATAAACATGAAGAATCCTCTGTACTGGGCTATGCTGGTCGGGATGACCGTCCTGCTGATGGAGCAAGGTAAGTGATGGGTTTTGTCATCCTTGGAACACTTGTTATCGCTATCTGCGACGTGTTTTGTCGGGAATGTTTGTCAGTTTATTAAGTCCCTAATGCTTCTCGCGGACAGTCTTTGCGCTTGATTTGACATCAAGATGCTTGTCATGTAAGCTGCAGCTTAAATTAAGCGATTAGTGGAGTGCAGTCTCTGTCTTGGTGCCAGTGGCTTGACTCTCTAAGTATCCAAGTTGTTCTGGATGTATTTTAACACCAGGTATATTAGGCTGCAGCCTTTTTCTCTGAAAGTTTAATCCTGCCAAAGTATTCTCAGCAGTATTTGTTTTGCTTTGGTTGTTCGTTTTTGCAACAAAAGAAAAAAAAAAAAAAAAAAAAAGAAGGAAAACATAGAACCAATGCTTTTCATTTTGCTTGCAGGCGCTATAACATCCAGTCACACAGATCTTTATTGTAATGAACCTGCAATTCAATTTGAGCAATGGTCCTTTTTGCGCTTGGAGCTCCAGCTGCCCGCGGATCATCTTGACGCATGGTACGTCTCACGGACGGCAGGTCTTTGCTGCAAAGTTGATTAAGTATTAGTTCTTAATCCACATTGACTGCGTGGTCAGGTCATCCAAGTTAAGCCATGTATTCTCCGGGCAGGCGAGAGGGCTTTGAGGTTGGAAGGGAGAGCAGTGAAGCAGTTCCGTCTTTCTGACCTTGTTTACACCTGGCATTACAAATTCAATCGAATAAGTAGACTGGAAAGAGGTGCGCTTTAAAACGTGCAAATACCGGCCACCTAAAGAAATTGAAAACGGTACCTTTTTTTAAGCCCTAATGAAACTAGTGTGCACTTACCTGTATTCTTCTTCAGGCTCCATCACCAGTCTATAATAACAGAGACACTGAAGAAAAGATGAATGCTCTTAAATCCTCCTTGTCCTTTGACGTTAAACAAATACATAGGTGAATAAACAAATGAATGAAGTGGATGAAATAATGAGTGTAGGAAGGATGCAGGGGCGTTTTTATCTCATCAGCTCTCCAAACATCACGGTTTTATTTGGACAGCAACCCAGTTGCTCTTTATAGATGTGTCCTCGGTTGGACAAAATGCTGCCCTCCAGAACTAAAGTCAAACTCCTTTACAGAAAAAAACAAGCAGGTAAAGATTCTTGCATAAATAGCTGAAGTAAGAATGCATATTAGAAAATATTAATAAAAAATAAAAATAGAGATGAGGTCACAGGTTTACAGCCTCGATAATTAATTCTGTTTTCAAGGTAAAGTGAAAAAAATAAAAGTAAAATGCTGCCTTTGACCAAAGTCAACAGATTTAAAGTAAGTGTTTTATTCCTAGTAACAAATACCATCTTTCGGCTTTAATGAATGAGGGTTCCACTAAACAGGCTTCACAACAACTCTGATGTTATGTGGCACACAGTTTTAGAACATAACCCTCTTTGCACTTTTCAACCTAATTATGTATGTTAGATGTGTCAGTGGCAAAAAAAAAAGATGGAATAAATTTGAGCAATCTTAGTAGACCAGATAGAGCTTGTTTTAAGCCCCACTTAAAGAACATCAGCACTGTCACTGTTATTACCACGTATCATCACTTATTTTGCACAGTAGTATAGTCATTATTTTGCAGGCAAGAAATTGTGTCAAGTGAAAGAAAACCTCTGCAGACAACATTTTGAAAAATACCAAACTTCCTGCTGATGATGGCAGCCAAGGAGATAGCGTTTTGTTTAGTGTCACATTGCTCTTAACATGCCTGCTTTCAATGCACCTCAAAAAAACTGTGCCTTTCGCCCTATTTTCAGTCCAATCCATTCTCCAGTCGAAACCAAAAAGTTATTTGCATATCGGCAGATCTCTTGCAGAATCAGAGATCTGTTAGATTAGATTAGATGACATTTAAATGCTTCCCATGGGGAAATTGGGTCATTGCAGCAACAGAATAGGGCACAGATAAGAACGAGGCAAATATAGAGATGTTTTGATAAGATAACAAATAAACAGAGCAAAAGTAAATATGGAGGATCATGAATGAATAAAGATTTACAGGTGAGTAGATTAATGCAGGGTGTATAAGTGCATCACCAACTCTGACAATAAAATGCTATATTTCATGTTGAGGGTTGTGGTTGGATAGTTTTATTATCAAGTCTGAATCCAGCATTGAATCTCATCAAATCAGAATAATTTAAAATCCCTTATTGAACCTAACCAGGTTTAGTTTTTAATGTTTGCAATCACCGGAAAGTTATAAATAACTAATATTTTGAAAGATTATTGTAATCACCGTTTGCTGGCTGAGAAGACTGAAACTTTACAGAGGTTTTACAGTACACTAATTCAGTCGAGACCATTCATCTAGACTGAGGTGTCTTTTCCAAACAAACTATCTTTCGGCCAAGTGCAGACACAAGCTTGCAGTGAGTACATTAACCAGACAACAGCAAAATGTTTGTACTTTTGGAATTAACATTAATTAAAAGCGTCAATATTTGTCTGGCGAAAGCGATGGCCAGCAGTGGTTAAAAATAAAGCACTTGTTTGGGCGCCCGCTCTGCCAGGTGAGCTACCGGGCGCCCAAACAAGCGCTTTATTTTGAATCTTTATTGCAGTGGCCCGGTATGCTGTATGCTGCCATCACTGTTTCAACATGAAGGGTGTATTCTGAGGGTAGCTTCTCTCATGGTCTGGTCTGATTATAACTTCAAATAGAAGCAGATTGTGCACATCCTGACTGTTCCTGAGAGACATATTGATGTTTTGGCTCCTATACAGATATGTAGAGAAATATGAAGAGGACCCTGTAGGTCAGAATGACAGGCGGGGTGAATGCAGAGAGCAGGGCAGATTGATAGAGACAGTAAGAAGCGCCTGGGCTGAAGCGCTCGACTAGTTGGCTGGCTGAGGATGGAGCCACTGTGGCTGGAAGCACTGTACATCTGGATGGTAGTCGACACAAACAGGTGCTTGAAGCGCTTCTCTGTGCACCTTGAGGGGATGAGCCGCAGGCTAAAATTGCTGTGGGGCTGTGTCAGCTCACTCGAGGGTGGGAGGCTTTGTCCAAAGTGAAGATCGGTTCAGTTTCCCGTTGATGTATTTTGCGACGTAGTTCTTTCTTATTTTCTTTCCTTTTTTATGTAGAAATAGTTTCCAGAACACAATCAACATGATGCAGAGTTCAGCATCGTGTCATGCTGTCTCTGGCTTTCTCCTGTACAATTAGAAAATATGTGTGAATATGTCAAGGTCAGCTTCACAGTGCCTCTCGCATTATTTTCTACCATTTAATATGTTTGGCACAGGCTGTTGTATGCACTCACCATGACAGAAAAAGGCAGTAGAGTTCATGCAGCTCAAACAAAGAGTACCTCCTGCCTCTCTGCAGCTGTTCCTACTGTTTCAGTCAGTGGATTGAATATGCAAGTAGCTTTCAGAATGATCTGAACCCCAACAGTTGATCATCTTTCACAAGAACCGAATGAACAGACTCCAACATGTTAAGTAGGACACCTAGGTAGGAAGCAACCAAATACTGACAAGAAGGAAAATAAGTCACAAGAAAAAAGAAATGAAAAAAACCACCCCAGAAAAACACCCCAATATCAAGCTGCCCCAAAAGAAGCAGCATATGTTCTTTTTCTAACAATGAAAAGAAGAGTTTAGCTTTCTGGAGTATTAATCCAGCTTTAGATAAACACTGCTAATGAGGCAGCCTCATTGTCTAAGTGGACTTCCTCCCTCCCTCTTTCTCGGTATGTGGCTGGGAGAAGACAGTGCTGGCTGTGTTACCAGGATGCAGCACAAACTCTTGTGTTTTTTTCGACCAAGATCCTCCCAGGCCTGTGTATTGTGCTCTTGTCCTTCCTCCATCAGCCCGTGTCAGTCAAAGACAAGAATTATAGCCGGTTAGATCGAAATTTGGAGCAACAGCTGTTATTGGATGACCAGCTAAGAGAGCAGAGATGGATAGGGGTGGCGGTATGGGAGCCATGGTGTGCTCCTTGTATACAGCCTTTTGTCAAAGACATTGAGATCATTGTTGATGGCTAGAGTGTGTTCTCTTCTTATCACAGGGCTACAGCTACTCAGTAGGGATCTCGAGGCAAAAGAGCAGAGCTATTGCTGTAAAAAATGTCTTTGTCTGTTTCCCGGTGCACAGTGCACATAAAGCCTTGAAGCAGAATGTACAGGCTGAGCAGGCAGATGGCAGACAATGGAAGGTAGAAATCGCCACCTGTGTACAGTGGCGTGATATCAAAATGTGATGAATGAATGTCATGTTAATAGGCCATGAGACACTATTAAAGCCAGCCTCTCAGCTGAGTTCACCCTCAGACACGCATACGCTAAGATGTATTGATGACTTTAGTTGAACATAAAGCATTGAAATGTATCTTTTTGATGCACTTTCCCTGAACTTGCCTCATCGACCTTTACTCCAGATAGTGATTTACTTCACTTCCCAGAATGCCCCCCCCAAAGACTGGCATGAATCTGTTGCATACAGCTGTGAGTTACAGAATGCTTATTGTCAAAACAAAACTATAAAAAAAAGGAAGGGTGATTATGCCAATGTAGTGCATGAATGCACATTGATGCCATGTATGAAAACTTTCAGTTTGGCCAACACTGAGCTGATCTCCAATCAGTTAATGCTATTTAATAATATGCAGGAGGGCTAACATTTCCTATTATTACCAGGAGGTGGCTCTAATCATCAAATTGCATATGCCTCTTTACATTTGGACTTTTATGATACCTACTGGTACTTATTGCTTTGTTCGTAAGTTAGCATTCGCACTTTGTTTAGCTAACGACAGCCAGCATTATATCTGGTGAGACGTCCTACATTCATTTGGAGATAAAACATTAACATTAGTAATAAATAATCCTCATGAAGGTGTCACAAACACATTAGTTGGTGAGTGACAGATTGTTACAGCCTCTCGAGCTTAATCGTTGTCATGACTTATGTGTGTGCTAGCTAATAATTAAGCAATTGCTCATGACATGCTGTGGTATGTCGACATCGAACTCCTCTTTGCAGCTCTTCATGTAGTTTTGCAGGTGGATTTATTTCTGGAGATGGGCACTAGACAATACACTCCTCCATAGAAGTTAACCTTAAATGTTTTCACTTTGTAGCGCGTTTTAGCTAGCAGACTTGTTACTTTGTATCTGTAACCTGCTTCATGTTGGCAGAAGTGATCCCCGTGACCCTATCACTAAGCAACCATGAAAACACACCTCAGTTCGATAGTTTTATGTCTTTTTCTCAGACGTGGATTGAAACTGAAATGTGCAAAATAATTGCCAATGGCCATGGAAAGAAAACTTGGTATGTGGTAATTATATCATGGCTAGGAACCAATCAGATTGCTTGATTTGAGCTACCCGTTTCATAATATAGGCTTGATGTTACGAATCACTGAGGCAAAGAGCAAGGCATTGTAGCATAAGGTCAAGTCCTAGTTTGGCTACAGGACATTTTTCTAACTCTGACATATCCTTGCGTCCAGCCAGTTATAATCAGAGCTATTAATAAATTACTCTCGGTATAATTTCAGTCTGGTCAGCGAAACAACACTGATATGATGGGACCTGCCATGATCGCCCCATTAAATTCAATGGCTCCAAAGTCTGGCACAGATGCAAAATGCCAATAATGCCACACGACATAATGACCCTTCCTTCTTTTATAGTTTCATTGGTTTGTCAATTAAAATGTAGTTCAAGTTTAAATAAATGAGAACAAATGTGTAATTCTTTCACCTTAATTTAAATGCAATGCAAGTAGCCTATAACCCTGAACTACGCTGTAGATAAGACATTCTGTTAATTCACAGGCCTCACTAAAGCTGCCTTCATCACAAGGTTTTCTGCGCAGAGAACATTTACTATCTTGTGAAGCTAGTTAGTTTTGTTTCTATGGTTACCCCCCCTGCTTGCCGCTTCATACAGCTCTTATCTCATTGGTTGCGCTTTGAAAGGTCAAAGCAATCGAGGTCAAAGTTGAAATAATTTGATCTTTGAGCGCAGCGATCGGTGGTCATTTCCAGCGGTGCAGCACGCTAAGGGCAGCTTCCCCCTGGTCGTCTCCCTTCACAGGAAAACAACAGAGCCAGCGCACAGTTTTACCACAAACTGCTTTAGGCTAACAGGTGACTCCTCAGATTAGTTGTTGTGGTTAAGTCTTTTTGACATTTGTCACTTGTCTGTCAATTGTCTTCCTCACAGAACAGATATGCTTCCACATGTACAATTGTAGAAATCAACACTGACTGCATTTTTTTTACACTCCATTGTTTTTGTCTATTTTGGGTGGAATCTAATCTCAAAAAGGCAGCTATTTATAATCACACAAATCTCCTATCTGTAGATATCTTTTGAATTTACTGTATGAATTATTTTAATCATCATTCTATAATCATCAATCAAGGACCAGAGTTTCACTTTCCGATGTCACTATAGCCTATACTTCTCATGTAGTTTATTTGAAGACTATTGTGTCTTTTTATTTTTCTCCTATTGACCCTCACTATGTAGATGGTAGCTTCATTATTTCCACATACACCCAGTACTCTAAAGCGGAAAGGATTAGTCAATTAATGGATCAGTTGGTAGGCACAAAAATTAATTAGCAGTATATTTGCTAATGTATTAATTGTTTAAGTCATTTTTTTAATTCTTGGATTAAATCTTTTTGAATATTTATCTTTGGCTATTTTGTGAGAATAATTGTTGGACTAATTTCCCCAAAAAATAATCATAAGTGGCAGCCCTACACTCCTGTGTTCAAATAAGCCCAAAAGTGTCCGACAATAAAGTTGTTTTCAGTGTTGCTGGAGCTTTGACGTCTCTAGACTTTTCCCATCTCCATGCAACTTAGAAGTAGATGAAATTGTACCAGAAATCTCTACTCTGCTTCTACGATACTACGTGAACCCAGTTTTTCTCTTAACGGTTACAAACTGCATTTATATATAGCGCAATAACACAGAACAATCTAAAATACCTACACACCAGGGCCACACCATTAGGTGGTTAATGGTGAATAGAATTGCATTTATGTAGCACCCTTCTAGTCTTACGACCACTCAATGCGCTTTTACACTTCAATTTTTAGTCTTGCACAAGAATTCAAACACTCATCAGAGGCATTGAACTGCCGCTTGAACAGCCGATCTTCCGATTGGTAGATGACCTGCTCTACCTCCTGAGCCACTTCGTGTTTCAAATCTGCGATTAATCGAATTACACCACGTAGAACCAAATGATATGAAGTGAACCTTTTTAACAGCTGGTATACGATAACATTTCAAGTTGGAGCCATACTTCTTACATTCTGCCACTCAAATGCGGTTTCACGGTATACAGTATTACACTATTATTATTATTATTATAAACAGAATTATAATAATAAACACAATTATAAACCTGATTAAAAAATTGCATTTAACTATAATATGTTACATAACTAAAGCTTGTTAGTTTACATGTTAGCAGCACTATAGCACCTTACATTAGCTACTAAATGAAAAGTAACATAAGCTGTGCTCTTTCAAAATAATTTCCCATTCACATATTCACATGTACATGTACAGTAGGTGAGCAACAGCCTCTCAAACCTTTAACTCACACACACACTCACTTATGTCAGTTTTTTTCAATACTGTAGATAAGCAAATGCACACGGTATGATAACATTCAACTTTAATCCTTTAATTCAATGAAATTCTACGATACCTGTCTACCGTTACAACCCTACAGCCAACACAGCAGATGATATTTTCAATGTGTAACTTTAGCGAACTACTTTGAGCTGATATGTGTCTGCCTCCAGGTAACACGTCGATGTAATCATGACGTGGGCACCAAAAGTGTCTATGATATTAAGGAAATGACATACATTATGATATGATAAGTGTCTGTAACTGAGAATTGTTACTCTAGATTTGAAATGATCACTTTGCCTGTTTCATGGAAACAACATGGGGCCCTGTTTGTTTTCTGAAAAGGCAAATTGCAAAAGGGAGGTAATTGTTAGCCAGTTGGAAGCAATTTCCGCGTCACATTCTATTTCTGTATTCAGTATTGCTTTTTTATTTTTTTGTGTTTGTGTGTTTGGTATTTTTATAGGTTCATATCACACATTAATTATTTGTGAGTGGTAGAAAGTTTGTGCTAAGAGTTTAATTGAAGCCTGATTGATTTACTAACACTCAGTTTGGGTCAACAATCAATTTGCAGCACTAGAATTTCACTGAAGGCTTAAAATAATAGGCTGCATTGTGTATGGCATTGACAGTTCAGCAGACAAAGAAGGAAAACAATAAATCTCAAGAGATGTTAAGAAAAAATGTGAAAACCATATTTCTTGAATATAATTAGATTATCACTGTATACTACGATGGCTGTATTACAAATATATCGTAAAGTATTACAGGACAGGAGGCCCACAGGTAGAAGGAAACAGACTCTGAAATGTTGATATTTCAAATACACATAAACATTGCCAGGTAAATCCATCATGGGCAGAAATTGCAATCGGAAACATTGTTTTTTGTTTATTTTTGATACTATGGAAATGTACTGAATAAAGTCCTTAGTTGTCACTTTCACTTCTTTGCTATCAAATAATCACACTGTAGCAATACCTACAGTTGCACAAACATAAAGGCTAATTTCACTGAGAGGCTTTTCCTTCCCCACATAGTTTGCCAAGTTCCAGTGAAGTGGTCATGTGACTTGTTGGTGACGAGGGACCTTGCCAGGGAGGGCTGATTAATAAGCAACAGGGATAGTGACTTCAGACTGTGTCCATTCACCAGGTTGTCGTGTCTGAGGAATGCTTCCTCCTTGAGAAACTCTGCACTCTTTGTTTTCATGTTAAGAGCTTTATCGAAGTGCTGGTTATATATATACATGTATATATATATATATATATATATATATATATAGAAATACATGTATATGTGTGTGTGTGCGTGTGTCCTTTGGGGTGAGGGAATGCCAAAGGCTGTTAAGCAGAGTTCCATGAGCCACTTCAAGATCTTCCAATGTGTTTTTGACTTTTGACACAAAAGAACAGCATTTTTGAAGAGTTTAGAGGAACTAAAGTAAAGAAGAAATAGCTGAGAGGCAAATATTTGAAGTTACCAGGCATTTCACATTCTTGTTTGTTAGGAGCATTATTTATGATGCAGTTACAGTGTTTGCAGCTCCAAGTTAGGGGATTGTATTTCCACTTTCTGCTTCTTATTTGCATAATCTAACATATCATCTGTTTTAAAAAATGTTGGTTAAGTTTAAAAGGAAAACAGGAAATGTGTTCAAAATGGTAAAGTAACAAACAGGTGGAAACAGCAGACCTCTAAAAGGAATCAGATAAACAGAATTATTGTCAACTTCAAACATTTGTTAAAGAATCTACCATTTTATTTTTATTTTTTTGTCCGAAATGATGGTACATGAAGCATTTATAGTACCAAAGCCACATGTTATTTACTCATCTACAGCATACATATTCTGTATAAGGGTTATTAAAAACAGTTTTACTTCAGCTATATTTAAGAGGTTCTTTTGTTGTATTTTGGTCATTTTTGACTGAGATGTGTTGCATCTCTTAAACACAGGCATCAAGTGTAGTGATCTGACAAACCAAAGTATGCCTTTTCTCTTGTTTTAGTTCTGTAACAAAAAGCTTGCCTTGAGCAAGATGGAACACATGGCCGGTGTTAAAAAGATATAAAGACACATGCAACGCCGAGTACAGAATGCAGTGAAGAGAAATGACATAAGAGGTAAAACAAGGAGTCACAGAGCAATCACTGTGAATGTTTCATGGATACGTATAGTCCAGCTGGGATCACAGCACTTTGCAATGCATGTCATCGGGAGCATTTTTTTAAACCTTTACTTTATATTTTGTCAAAAAGCCCTAAGCATCGACTTTATTTGCCTGTTGCACCGCCAAATGTCCCTCTTCAGAACACACACTTGTTGGAGCAGTTGGGAGAAGCCCAGTAGATCAAGCCACAGTGTTGTAATGTTGGCCACTGGACACTGGAGGTCCTGCCGTTGTATTTTTATTTGAAGCCATAGCTGATGCTCGCACTGTGAGAATGTTTTGGAGCTGCAGATGAGAACCGTGGTTCTCATGTACACACATTTATTTTGGAAGCCAGGATCCCTAAAATCAAGAAGAAGGAAGAAACATCAAAAGGCAGCCAGACTCAATGTCCAGAGGATAATGAAATGAGGTGAAACAACAGTTTGTTCAGCAAGAAACTAAATTCGTACATTATAAAAGGATAATGATATCTTCAACATTAAACCCTGTGATGAATTTTCTGTCTTGCTATCTGACTCTAATTAGTCTTTTGTGTTTTCCTTCTTAGAATGACCTTGCCATTACATGGGAATTCCATTGTCTGTATTATAATGAGCTTGACTGTAGTTCTTGTATCCAGAACGGCTTCTTCCTACTGTGTACAAGTATCCCTCGCCCCACTACTGACACAATCAACCTGTTTCAGCCTGAGATACTTTCCTTAATCTTCCATATGTTCTTTTTATCTGATTTGAAATCAAGCGTGGGAAACAGATATATAATTTAGGTGAGAAGGCAGTTGGTACCCACATCAATCATACACCATCACCTGCCCAGATCCTTGACATCAATACCGTGATAAGGAGGCCACTTGAGACTTGGCCTGCACTCATGCATTAATAGCAGGGAGGCATCTCACAGTTGGGGAGTTGAGTACTGGGGGTGCTTCACTAGTGCAGCGGCATGGTTGTAATTTTGGAACAGATGGCAGAGTTAGCGGTTAGCAAGCACATGGTCAGTGGAATAATCTGTGTGCAAGTATTTGAGGCTTGCCTGCGCATTTGTTTGAAGCACAAGAGATAATATTTCAATTAGGGCTATCATTGATTGTGCTGGAAGCCCCTTGGCAAAGCCTTTTGTGGTGGAATCTGAGAGTGTTAATAAGGAAATAGTTAAGCCTCCTGAGAGCAGGAATCTTTATTACAAATATAGTTGTCCATTTTTTCTCTTCTTGAAAAACTTCATAGTGGAGCTGCAAAGTGGTTCGACCAGCTCCGATTCCAAAATCATGAGACGCTCAGCTCATCTTTCTGTTATTCTCACTTTTGTTTCTGTGTGTCTACCGAGATGATATGTAACTACCTGCAAACAAAGGTGAGACAGTCCTCCCAACAGGAGCAGGAAGCTTCAGGACATAAAGGTATTAATTCCAAATTTCCCACTGGGGGAGGCCAGAGCGTGCTGATGTTATCTAAATCGTTCCCCCAACCTTGTGATTGATGAATGCAAAGTTAACAGATCAATACAGCTGATATAACTTAAAGCACCCCTGAAAGGACCTACAAGCTCTAACAATTTCACAAAGAGCTGATAAGAAAGACAGGAGAGAGGAGTCATGAGGCTTATGAAGCTTTGTATTTCAAAGTGCATGAATTTGCAGGTCCACGTTTAGGATATGTAAACTCATGAATATTTAACACAGATTTTTAAACCAGGATTTTTCACTTTATGGATGTTATGACATATGTCATCTTTAAGTCTTCAGTGATTCAGCTGAAGAAACAAAGCACATGGCATCCATAGACCCACCCAGTGTTCATGAATATCTATGAAATATCAGCGTCCAAGGAGACTTGCCGCACTATAGTGGAGACAGAGTGACGCGCCTCCCCAGCTCCTATCTGACAAAAGTTGCTTCTTGTCATCTGGGCTGGTGTGTGGTAGTTGTGGGTCTGCTCTAAAGTAGTTTTTTTAAATTGCAATGACATCAGCAGCAGCTGTCTTAGAGAAACCCTGATGCCATTTAACAGGTGGATTAGAATGAACGCACGGAGCTCAGTGAATGTGCCACTTTCAGTCTGTTTGGGCATCCTGGTTGTTGAAGTATCACTGATGACCAACAGCAGCTTTAATGTACCTAACTGTGCTGCAACTGCCCTAATCCAATTCTCCTAATCCCTTTGGCATGGTTTTACAAATGTTTCTTTCAATTTTCTTTCAAATGCCACCGATGCAACCAACTGCACTCTACAATCTTCTCTTGAAGAAGGTGTAATTGTTAGAAGAAATATGTTTTATTTCTTATAATTTTTAATAATAGTTTTCATTTAAATATCCTCCAGCCAAAAACAAGTGCAACATTTGGTCAGATTTTCTTTTCCAGTACTGTATTTTCACTTCTTTTTTTTTTTTTTTTTTTTTATATATACTAGGAACATTTAGTGTGAATAACCCAAAAAAATGTGTCATTAAAAATAGAAGAAGATTAAAGAAGTTTAATATGACTGTTGTTTCAGGACGTCATTTACAACCTAATTCTCTACAAAGCTCCTTGCATTGCTTCAGACTTTACAATGCTCATTAAATTTCATGGAAGCTTATATAGGCCTGCCTTATAATTAATGCTCAACGCTTGAGTGGCAATCTTAATAGTCTTTTAAATGGTCAATACAAAAATGAATGTTTCTCATTAATCAAAATCCCATTGCTGTGATTTCTGCTAAGCCGTTTTCTTAGCCTTGCTATGTAACACACATTCATTTCTCATTTCTTAAATTGAAAAATCATTTAGTTTTTATTTCTCATAATGTGGAAATACTTTGGAGGCTAGAGGCTAGAGTACATTGTTGTCCTGAATCCCCAAAGCATGCTGTCAATATGAAACTAAGCTTTAATGAGCAATCCTTGCTTTAAAAAAAAGCTTCCTTGCCACTTCCATATGGGAATGCACATAAAATAGTCATAAAATCAGTCACTACTTTGTGTGCTCTGAACCTAGGCCAACATACTAAATACATTCTAGAATGATACTGTATGTGCAAGCTTTTTCTTATTCCACCTGGTATGAGATAACAACAACCCAACTTATAAAAAAAAGTACGACTGAATGCACATATCATTGCCCTCACTAACTGGGAAAGGTTTGTAGCCAGTTTCATTATACTACAGTGGTTTTGACCTGGGGCAATCCTGGTTACAACAAATATAGCAAAGCGATATTGTAGGGACATCAGTGCCAACTGTAAACATGCCACCCAGCCTGCCCATACTGACAATGCATATGGTATTAAAGATGCACTTGTTTATAGTTTGTGACAGACAGTTCACTTAAAGATCCCCTCTAGAAATTTTTAAATAGCCTACATAAATATACTCAAATGCTTTTAATAATAACAGTGTCCAATATGTTTTACCCACAAAAAGTCCAATTAAGCTCTTACCATTCTGCCCCTTTCTTTTTTTAGAGGGGTAGTGGACAGGGGATGTTCAGGGATGGATAAAAAGTCCACAGTATATGCCACATAGAGGTGGTGTACATCATCTGAAAGCTGGGATGCAGCTCAGCACTTTGTGTCAAGCTGTTCTAGTGATAAATCAGAAATTGATTGTAGGTCAACCCTTTGAGAACAGACTACAATAATAACATATTGAGGCTGGCCAACAACATTGTCTCTGAACCCAACCATACTGAAACGCAAATATGAATTTTTACCATCAAATCGGAGATACAGGGTCCCACGATTTAATAAGGCTAGACTGAAACACTCTTTTGTGCACCAGTCAATCCTAAAATTAAAAACTGAGTTTAATCCAAGATCAGATATACGTTGCAGGGTCTTAAATATATATTGTCTTCAATGATGTCCCCTTTTTTTTGTCTTAAATATTAGTTTTTTTGATGTTGCAAATGGAGCTTCTGTGATGCAAGAACAATTTCAGACTTGATCTGACAATAAAGTATTATCGTATTGTAATAAATAAATAATTAAAATAAATTGTGGAAGTGTATAAGGGCTTATAACATCATGAAGGATGTATATGATTCCCTTGCTCTATTACGTCTCATAAGTCGTTGCAGAAATGTTAGAGTTAATACCATTTATTACACATATTTGGTGCTTTATTTACCACCCGAGAATTGATAAAAAAAATGGTAAACAATCCCGCTATAATACCAAACAATGACATCAAGACCTTGAGGAACACCATAAAAAGGTATCAAAAACATTTGACATTTGGAGATTTATGTAAGAATTGCATTTCTCAACGATTGGACTGCACTTTTGTTCTGTAAACTGTTGAGAAACCCCCCTATTATAAATACAACTTGGCCATACATGCTTTGAATGCCCCAGGTCTGTAGTTTGTGGTTGTGAAGTTTCATGCGGTTGTGATTATCATAGAGCAGCTCATTTGATACAGCATAGTCAACTTTCATAAAATGGTCTCACGACAATGAAATGGCTCTTATGGGGACTAACATCATCACACATGAATACAATGGGCCTAATTAGATCCACAAGAGGCTCAGCTTTTCAGTCAAACTCACGTTATGCAATTCCAATACATTTTAGAGCCCCAGCATGCAGAACTATTCAAATACAACATTTTTAGAACAGGCAAAATTAACACATTTTTACTGCATGTAAAAAAAACTGCATGATTTTTGCCCAAAGCTGATGGGATTAGGTTAAAGTGGGCATGCATTTAAAGTGGAAACTTGTGGGTATCCATAGAACCCATTTTCATTCACATATCTTGAGGTGAGAGGTCAAGGGACCCCTGTGAATATGGTCATGCCTGTTTTTCCCTCATCAGAATGTCGGCTAACTTTATTTAGCCTCCTTTCTGACAAGCTGGCATGACATGGTTTGTACAGCTGGATTCCTTAGATGTTTCAGTTCCATGAGATCCTTCATGTGATATGAATACCTCTACTCTAGCTTTAAACATGAGCCTGCTAGATCCTCTGAAAGACAGTCATTTTAAGAGGTTAGTCCTTCTCCCTCATCGAAAACTCCAGAAATATGAAAATACAAATATTTTTACGATGTCTCCTACTTGAGTCCAATTTCATGTGCACTTCAAGTCCTGCTTGAAGTCCTGAATGCTCATACATTCAAGGTGAGCACAGAGAAACTTTTCTTTTCAGATGAATGTGAAATGAAACAATGCTTTTTTATGTTATCCATTGACGGATCTGACTTTAGATTTTGATATTACACATTAAGTTACCACATTTCATTTTGTAGGATGGACTTGTAATAGCTTTATAAGAATGAGTCATTGGGTTTATTGTGAAGATAGCTAGAAACAGAATCTAACATCACTGGAACATGAAAAATCCATTTTAATTTCACATGTAGAGCGCCTCAGTTTGATGAAGGAATCTGATTCTTGATCTAGCCTACCGGATACATAACTTCATTACCTGCTAGATAGCTTTTGTTAGCAACAGTTTTCTCATTAAAGACTGAAGGCCGCTGCATGAAAGTGTATCAAGATGCAATACTGAGCTATATACAAAGAGTGGAAATTCAAAGTGAATCATGACAAATTACATACAACCAGCCAAAAGCTATTGGACTAGACTTTTACTAAGCTTTGCATAGCCACAATACTCATGGTCAGATCATCTGAAATAACTCTTTCAGTATATTCCTTTCTGCCATTGTGTTTCTGGGGGTCATAAAAAGAAATATTCTGGGATGTCAAAACATTCAGGTAATGGCTTGACCCTCATATTCTGCTACTGGTTGGAAATAGCTGTTCTCTTAGTATTTCATGCCGAGACAGACAATGCCTGATAAAAGCAAGGTAGACGTGAAAACATTTGGTGAATAAAGCATGGTGTACTGGAGAGGAGAAATGCAACGTGTTTTACTGCAGATGGATATACATGCAAGCCATCACAGGGTTGTAGCTTGTGTTCCTCAGTGGTGAAAAGCAGTAATTGAATCCTTAGAAAGCAGACTAAGTGCATCCAACAGCATATATGCTTTCATGAAATGTACAATTGTGTATTTGCTTCAGTTTTTTGACTTTCAATACGAGATCCCAAATAAAAAAATAGCAAAAGAAAACAAATAACAAAAATAAGTGACGAGGCCTATTTATTATGCCAGTGTTTTCATTAGTTTTCATAATTTCTCATCGTCAAATTGAATAGAATAAAAATGAGGCCAGTTTTAAACTTTAGGAAACAATACATTAGCTGTTCTTCTCACTAACATATTGGTCTGTGTGCATTTTACTGTATCAGCCAGGTTGTTAAAAAGCCTTCAGCTTCACAGTTATTTCTTCTATTTGCTTTCTTCTTCAGAGTGTTTTTGTTTCACAGTAAGATCACAACATGCTTTTGATATTTCAAACCTGCTTCCTGTGATTGACTCCGAACTGAAAAAAAACCAGTGTACTTGCTTCAAATGATTTTTTATTTTTCGGAATGTTTCTTTTACATAAAGATATTTAGTAGAATTATTCTGAAAAACACATCATCACTAACTGATTCTCTCAAAGGCACTTGAAGGACATACTTCCTCAAGAAACATCCAAGAACTGAGAGCTGTGCCGTTTCCCCTTAAATGGGTGACTTGGCTTATTTGGCCACTTAGCAGAAGCAATCTAAAATCCAGCCTCAAATATTGGCCTCCTACTGCTCCACCTACTCCTCTGGCTTACCTGAAGCCATCTGTCGAGAGGCTGCAAAAGACCAATAAGAGACTCTTGCTTGCAGCCTGCCTTCTCATTCATCTATTTGTTTTGAAGTATATTAATTGCACACTGTACGCTCACATACCCAGTGTGATCTAGACGCTCTCTTTTCCCAAATCTCCAATCTCTTCTCCATTTCTTAACAACTTAATCAAGTATAATAGAGAGAGATTGTGCAAAATGATATACAGGCAGTGGGTAAATGTCTGTTAGCGTGCAGTGTGGAGTGTGTGTGTGTGTGAGTGGGTTAGGGTGGGGGCAAGGGGTAACAGATTAGATTTATATATCTAAACAACCAATGTCTTTATGATTGAATTGTTTTAAAAGCCCAAAATTAATAACCAGAAATGTTTTACAAGCGCACAAAGTTCTTTATTGATCAAACCTCTTCATTTTGCTCTCAAAGTGCACCAGATTGATGCTTTTAATTTTAAAATGTACAAAAAACTTTCTTTGCTAGAGGCAAGACCACCCATCATAGTATCACAGAATCAGTCTTCTCATCTCACTCTCAGCAAGAAAGGCGTACAAAGTGCACGACTTTGACACTATGTCTGCATCCTCAGTAAATATTGAAGTAAACATGTTGTGCTTCAAGTCACAATTTTTCAATAATGAACCAACACAAGGATCTTTCCCTAACCTTAACAAAGTGTTGTGTTCTCTGAAACACAACCTAAACACATTAATCATGTTCAATCAATTGCTAAGAGTGGATACTTCATCAGCTAAAGGTTCAATGTGTGGTTCTGAACCAGCTGCTCCAAAGAAATAGAGGCAGTCCTTCACCTCTAAACTGGCTCCATACAATCTAAATTCATCAATCATCAGAACCATCAGTTATTAAAAAACAACTATAGTATGTGAACCTGTTTATATTTTAGTTGTAGTAGATTGTCATATTTATTGTATTCTAATGTATTCTTTATATTGTGTATTGTATTCTACAGCTATATATCTCTCTTCTAGTCTTGATATATTTACTGTGTATTTTTACTCCTGTGTAACAGGACAGTGAGTCAGTCAGACAGTCAGACAGACAGTCAGTCAGACAGACAGACAGTCAGACAGACAGTCAGACAGTCAGTCAGTCATCATTAGAGCAGACTGCTGAAACTCTGAGAGTCTAAATATTTTTACTATCTTCTAATCTCCACGTGGATTTTAGATATGTGTGTTTCCTGTGTCACTGGGCTGTACGCTCCGTGTCACGTCATGTTTTGATAATTTGTATGTTGGCTTGGGTCCAGGCGGCAGAGATGAGGGAAAGTTTAGTCCTCCGCTCCAAAATAGCACTGCTTCCCCCGGGACTCGGCTCTGATACAGCCGGTGAACATCCCAGCACCGGGAGTCACAGCGGGCTGATGGAGCGCTGGGTCTAACCTGAGTAACAGCAGAAACAGAAAGTTTGACGACGGGGACTCGGCTAAATTGGTGCTCTCTGATGACTGCTGACGGAAGATGGATGTAATGCAGACGAGCTCTGAGTCTGAGTCAGGCAGCTGTTCTTCTTCTCCCTCTGTACTGAGGCAGACTGCAGCTACCCTGACTCACTATCACCTCTAGAGGAACAAGTGGACGGAGCAGCTAGCTGTTAGCATGCTAACTTCAGTAGATATCTCTGCAATACAACACACAGACGTCTTTGACATAACGTCACCACTGTTACCCCTTCACACTCTGTTGATGATGTTAGTTCATTGTTTTAATGTTTTAAGTTTAGATTCTGGCATATCTTACACATTGTACCTTTAAGTGAATTAATTAAAAAAAATGTGATTGTTTCTCCATCGAGTAATTCATCATCTAAATTCTGTTGAACGATTAATCTACTAATCCTTTGTGTATTTAAATAAGTACACTATCGTATTAGAATAATTAGTATGATTATTTTTATTGTTTTATTATTTTTAATACTGCACTTTTTCCTACTATTCCTTTCTTTCTTTCTTTCTTTCTTTCTTTCTTTCTTTTGACTTTGTGGTCAGAGTGTTATAACAGTTTGCCTGTTTTTTAAGATTTGGTGCAATTTCCTGTGTTTCTATAATTTCTTTAGAAATATGTATGGCCACTATATTGAAACCGTTTATTTTGTTAATGATGCATTAACAAATGCTCATGGATGCTTTACGCTATAATAGGCTAATTGTTAAATGTGGTTAACAAAGGTTAATGTCGCTCTACAAATGAAACTTCATATTGAGTGCTGCACGTTGTTTACAGTGCCAGGTCCCTCTAAAGAGCAGAGACAGAGGCACAGAGAGAGAAAGAGTAGAGAGAGGAAGCTAAAGGAAGTCTCTCAAAGCTGCTATCAACAATGCAGCCATATTAATTAATTGTTTAACTAACTCTACTCTTTCTCTCTCTGTGCCTCTGTCTCTGCTAAACATATTAAGTGTTTTTGTACCTTTATCTTGGTAAAGTTGTAAAAAAGTATGTTATAATGGAGTGTAAAATGAAAATGTGAGGTTATAGATCCATCCTTAGCATATTTTGTAAATGAAATACAATTTTATGATAATGATATAAATGAACAATGGTTTTTCATATGGTTTATGATTGAAATATTTTGTTCCTTTTTGCAACATATTTTGAAGCACACAAGTATTTCCATGGATGATAATTGGTGATATCGATCTGGTACCCTCTGCAACAAAAAAATACCAACCCTTCAGCATCCAGCCCTGGACTGCACTGTGTCCACTATTCTGCACGTTTGACATATTTCTCCTTTATCCTCAGAGTGCCGCAGACTTTGTGAAGCTCTGTTTGTTAGGAAAAGCGGAATACAATGGCAGAGAAATTCCTTCCTTAGTGCGATATATTCAAACACCAACCCTATTTTTTAATTGCCCAGTGTGTTCATGACTTGTGTAAGTGACCTAACTGACCAGCTTTGTCCACTGCATATATTGTATGCATGGCAACAAAACCCTATTATGAACCCATATTTTAAGCTTTCTTCTTCACAAACGACTTAACACTCAGCTCTCATTTGACCTGGAAAGAGCTGTATGTACTGTGTGTGTGTGTGTGCGTGTGTGTATGTCTGTGTGTGTGTGTGTCTGTGTGTGTGTGTGTCTGTATGTGTGTGTGTGTGTGTGTGTGTGTGTGTGTGTGTGTCTGTGTGTGCGCGCAGACTAATCCATACAGTTTTTTATCTTCTGTATTATTCACTATGCGTATGTATTACATCATACTAGTAGGACCAACACAACATTGGTGGATACAGTCAACATATAAACTGCTTGTTCATGTAAGGCTAGGCTTACCTGTTTTGATGAATTGATTTAAATAATACATCTTTATTTAACTTTTGAATTGTAAAAAACGTCGATCACAGTAGAATATTATAACTTTTAACTTCAAGCCTTGCAAACATGTAATATAATCATCATGACTGAAAGCACTACAGAACAGGCCTGGTGTGAACATTAATATATATAAAATTATTAAGAATCTTACTGATCTCCAGTCAGTTGCAGTAACAAATTCACCTCCTCCCTAATCACTTACTTGTAAACATTTTGTTAACTGTTCATGCTTTCGCTTCCAGACTGTGGTCGGGAGCCAACACATGTCTCCGTGTGTGCACGTGAAGCCCACAGGGCCAGGTGTTTCCTACCTGGTTGTTTATTTGTTTTGGTTTTTATATCAGTTTTTGTGATTTGAAAATTGCGTTTTATTACATTGCAATGTCAGTTTGAATGCAATTAAACGTTGCTCAGATTTGACCAATAATTCTGAAGTTACAGTGGTTTCTGTGGTTAGAGGATGTCATCCAATCAACCAAAAACACAAGCAAACCATTACAAACGACAGTTCTCCGTCTGGAAATGCTGCACCATATACAAGATTAGACAAAGATACTAAACAAGTTTGATGAAGTAACTTTCAAACCATTAAACCTTAGAGCTATAAGACCTGGAATACGCTCTCAACACTTACTGGAGAGATCCAGCAAAGAAGATTTTAATACAATATATTCCTTTCTTTCTTCAACCAAACTGAAACTTTAACTATCATGCAAAATCAGGGTAAATTTACATTACATTTCAGATCCATATGTCTTAACTTTTACGTCATCCCCTCTTTATCTCCCATCTCTTCTACTGCTGCTTACTGACTGTGATGCACTGTAGTAGATGTAGTACACTTAAAAAAGCTTGGGGGTGGAAATTATTGTTTTTTTCTTTTCCAGCAATTTTGTCATTAACCCCAATCCAAGTGCTGGTTGACTGGTAGAGTCAGCTTTCTAAATCACCTTTCTGCTCTGATGGGATTGTTACAGAAGTCCTAAACAGACATTTGGTAAAACAGCACAGTGTAATTTTCCATTTCTACTGTGAATTACAAAAATTGGCAGCACAAGACCAGTGAAAAATAGTGGGTTATCAATTTTCAGACCCTATAATATATTTCAATAGAACCACTGTGAGCACATGACTGCTCAAACTCCATGGAACCTTTACTAACTGTGTAGTGGAACATTCTGGGATCATCTCAGAGATGTACAATAAAGGATTTAGGGACTATAGTGTGACGGGTACTCGAGACTCTGCACATACAAAGTCTGTCTCCACATCACTATCTTGAGGAATCCCTGGATTTCTTTCTGAAAGTGCAAAAAAAATTGATGAAGCTGATCCAGTCATTTATTCAGAAGGAAATTTAAAGTCACTTAGAAAAATTTGCTGATGAACCGTCTCAGATTGGGAGAGTCATATCCTTTAGGCTAGCCTGCAGCTATTCGGAAGGCCATGCATTGGTAATGCCCTCTGGGAGGGTGGACACCAGCCGGTGCCATCCATCATTTTTTTATGACAGCACGTGAAAAAAAAAGGCCTTAGTGTGCTCATCAAGCTCAATTTTGGAAATTGACAGAGGACTATCTGCTCTCATGGTAATAGCTGTGGTGCTTGTTGCTGTATGAAGGCTGATTGGCTAAAGGTTTCAGCATGTTGGATTTCCTCCCACAGTATGCTTGCACTCCTATGTCTCCCTATCAGCAACTGTCAGCTGAAACCCATTGAGAGAGGCACATAGTCCTATCATAAATGCTGTAATGCATCCTCATGGTTCATGCTTTTTGTGCCACTTCTTCCCCACTCCAACACAACGCTGATAAGGTGGACAAGTTCATTGGTGTGTGCTCTAAAATAAGGCAAGCCCACACTGGGATCATCAATAGACTGACACCCTGTTGTGGTGAGGGAGCCAAGAGGTTAAAATAATATCTAAATCAGGACATTCTGGGAAGTGTGACACTGAAATGAATCACTCCTGTCTCGTAGCATTTTCTGCAGCACATCTTTGAAAATTGTGACACGTTGAATCTCTCTCCTGCCAGATGGTGGGTCTCTTGGAAGTTGTTTTCACAGGGGTTCTTTTTGCTCTACAACTAGGTACCATAAGCAGTGGGAAACAACATTTCTCAACTACTTTTTCTCATAAACCTTGGGCTTGTTTGAAATCTGACTCATTGTCAGATTTCTGCCTGACCAAAGTGGCTAATTCAAATGAGACCTTCTTATGAGGCAAAACACATTAAAATCATTACTGTATAATATCTGCAGTTATTGTGGTCATGGTGTTTCTTTTGTATCTAGCATCCCATGAGGCGTATACATTCATTGTATAATATGCAGTGTATGACAGTGTGATCTCTAAAACAATGACTGGAAGGCAAGAAGCAGTGTTACATAACAATTTTTTTAACCCATTGTATATGGACATATAGTTTCTGTAAACAGTTTAGGGGTAGACCTTTTTTCCTGCAAGAAATTGAGAAGAAAATCTCAGGATTTGATCTGAGGACTGTTACCTTACTTTTCCAATAACATGCCTCACTGTCAAAAGCTTCAGAAACAAGGTTACACAAGAAGAGAGCAGGACAGGTAGTAGAGCAAAGCAGGGGATTACACCAAGAAAACCAATATCATGGTAAAAAAAAAACGTTAACCATTATGTGGATGTCTATGTTGTATTGTCATGATTAAGATCAACTCTAGCCCTCACAGGGCAGGTTAACACCAATACTTGTTATTTACCCTTTCTGAGTGAATGACGTTATCTTATGGGAAGGAATTTCTATCCACACAAAAAGCTTGTTTACGTGAAAATATTTTAATAAACACAAATATAAACGACACGCATCTGCAAGATCTCAATCTTACTTACACTGTTCCTTAGGCTAAAAGTTTCTTGATGTTGAACCAGTTTTGGCAGCACAACCCTGCACAGAAACTGTGCAAAGCTATTTTCGCAATCATTTTGATGGAACCTCTATTTGTCTGCATAAAGAATGCTACATGCTGCAATGGAGCATCAGAGGCGTTTTCTGACAGTGTATTCACACATGATATAATCCATGGTTTCATTATTGCAGTTTAATTACAAATTGTTGGGACATCCAGGTGAACCGGTGGTCTAAGAAGCATTCAGTGTAACCACAGTGTCCCCCGTCCTACTTTCTGCCCCCGTGTTTCCTGTCACAGCCTGCTGTCAAATATCAAATAAAGCCGAACTTGCCATAAAGTGTTCAAAATGCATCACAGGCCCTGATGTGACTCTTTACCTGACAGGTCGTCACAGATCATTGAGATGCTGTAGGACACTGCAACAGGTGACAACAAATGAACAAAGTGGCTTTTTCAGCTCTCACATCTCACTATACAATGTATACACAATGAATATCATTGTATTGCATATACATATCCCACTTCCCTGACAACAGTACAGTGTATGGTATTTAGTGGTGGTCTCACTTTGTACCTGCAGGTGCATATAAATTCCTCGAAGATGCTAATGTCCTGCTGTTTTTCTCTTTCATATGATGTTTTCTATTATGTCCCACAATACCCCTGCAATCACTTCGCAATGTCATTGTGTGTTAATTATCCTCTGCATCTTCTGACATATAGATTTTAATTCACAAGTAGCCTGTTGGAAGCTTAACTAGCTTGGCCAACTAAATTGATGGACACAATCACACTTGTTGCCCTTAACAAGAGGAGAGAGGACCAGTGCTTGAGATCCAACAGGCAGGCTAATTATTATTATATTATAGACATGCTTTCTAACCTGAGCAAAGGGAGGATACACATCTGTGAAATCATAAGAAAATAAAGTTATATTTAAAAGCATTAATAACATCAGTTTAAAGACACTGCATTCAATAGCACATTGTGTCAAATCTACATTTAGATTTAATTTATTTACCAAATAAAATGCAAACACATTTTTTGATTCAGAGTAAGACACCATCAGCATGGCAAATTAAAATTTATGCAACTCAGATCACGGCTCTAATTTTGTGAGGTGTCTCCCCTGGCAAACGGCCTTCAGCTCCTACCTGGGTGACTACATGCTTCTGCTCGCTGTGTCATATTTCCTATTTTCCTTGTAAAAATGAACAGGGTACTTGAAATGATGCTTAAAATTGTAATTCTTTGGTTTTGTGGGCTTTTTACAGGTTCTGAGTGTGTGGGTGGGGGTGGATGTGGGTGGTGGGTTAGCATGTGCTTAACTAAGCCAAGCAAGTTAGTTGTAAAGTTAATTAACATTAACTTTTAGTGTTTGGGATTTTAAATCCCCCACAAACCCCCTGCAGCAAGCCGGAGGGGAGGTTTGTGATTAGGATTTCTCATAAGTGGCTCTCCCACCTACTTGCTCACATGAATCACTGCATCATTTCAGGGGCAAATCTGTATTACTCAAATCACGTTCTCAGCTCTGGAAAGTAATATCCTCCTCTCAGATATGATGAGGTCTTCTAGCATCGCCAGTGCATGTCACTGGCGATGCTGGACCCTTTGGAAGTGAATTTGTAAAGTCATGTCATAGGCTTCCATCTAGGGGATAAAGGAAAAGTGTCTCTCGTGGGGTTCTTGGCAATCACTCCTCTGTCTGTTTCCCAGCTCACGCCAGAGGTTGAAGCTTGGCCATCAATATTCTCTGTCTCCTTCTGTGCCTTCCCTCCCCCTTCCAGTCTTCTCCCAGACAGACAACTGCTTAGATAATGAGCAGTGGACCCACCCAATCTAATGCTACGCCTTATTCATAGTGGGAAATCGCGTAATCCCACCTTTACGGTTTGATGTCATCAAGGTCCAGAAACTTATGCAAAAACATGGTAAAGACGTCTTTAAACTCCAAATATAAAAACTTTATATTATGATGGTGCCTGGTGATTTTCTGTACAGGGTTAGTACAAGTCTAATAGATTCTCTAAATTGATTTGTATTGGCATGGCAGATATTCTTTGGTTTAAATTAAAGGAATAGTTTGACATTTTGGAAAATAAGTTTAAGCATAACTTCCCTTTTAACACATGATTATGTCTTTTTAACGTGCTGGCTTACTTCTCATTTCATTGTGTATTTATAGCAGTTTATCGAAAGAGTGGAACTTACTGAATGAAAGTCTGTGACACATTTTGTACTATTGATTAAATTAATGTTCTACTTCCCTGCGTTCTTGGTCCATTTTTTACTTTTATTTTGAGGAAATAAATTGGTGTTAATTTGCTCTGGTGAATAAAACGTTTTTTTAAATCCTAAAAAAAAAACTGCATAAAATGTAATTGTAAGGTGAGACAGTTTCTAAAAATCGAAGTTAAGTGTCTTGAGGATTAGAAATATATTAAAGTAAATGACAGTCCAACTTTCCACAATCTGATTTTGATTCTGAATATCTGTCTTTCTACTATTCATGAAAGACAACATTTATCAGTGAGGCTGCAGTGAAGGGAAGAGATGGAGCAGCAGGAGCAGGTGAACCAGCAGTGGTCATTTTCAGCCATCTTGAGCTCTATTGTAAGTCTTAAAGCGGAGTGGGAGGTCACTGAAGGATCTTCACAGGCTGTATTAATGTAATGTTGGAAACAAGATTATCTTGTTTAGATTCAGACGTGAGGAGGGAGAGCTTGTTTTTCTGTTGCTAATTACAAGTTACAAGTTACAATTTACAAGTTAGTAATTAAAAATACAATCTCAG
>CALSBV010000001.1:1839602-1860330 GCA_943590825.1 Bovichtus diacanthus | reverse complement strand
GTCACAAATGCTAACGAAAGGTACACAATATGATCAATTATTTTTTTGATCTGTTCTAACACACACACGCACACAGACACACACACACACACGCGCACACACACACACAGACACACTCACACACACACACACACACACAGACACACATACACAGACACAGACACACACACACTCACACTCACACACACACACACACACAGTACATACAGCTCTTTCCAGGTCAGATGAGAGTGTTAAGTCGTTTGTGAAGAAGAAAGCTTAAAATATGGGTTCATAATAGGGTTTTGTTGCCATGCATACAATATATGCAGTGGACAAAGCTGGTCAGTTAGGTCACTTACACAAGTCATGAACACACTGGGCAATTAAAAAATAGGGGTGGTGTTTGAATATATCGCACTAAGGAAGGAATTTCTCTGCCATTGTATTCCGCTTTTCCTAACAAACAGAGCTTCACAAAGTGAAGGATAAAGGACTCTGAGGATAAAGGAGAAATATGTCAAACGTGCAGAATAGTGGACATAGTGCAGTCCAGGGCTGGATGCTGAAGGGTTGGTATTTTTTTGTTGCAGAGGGTACCAGATCGATATCACCAATTATCAGAACATGTTGAGGGAAACGGTGCCAACAACATCCCAGAGTTTCTCAATTTCCAACACCAGCTCAAAGTAACTCAGTAAGCACTTGTTCTTCAGGAGAAGTATTTGTATAGGCCGACCATTTTCTCTCTCAGAATTTTGACTTGTGACAGGAAATTGTCTCTTTAAAATCAAGTATGATTGCGGTACTGTGCCAATACCTTTAAATACTACAAATTAAACGTTTTAAATGATAACCACATGTAGTCCTTGAATCAGGGAAAAGTGCCAAGGACACTAACGCCATTCAGTGGTCAGTTTTGTAAACTTATCACAGTATGGAGATTGATCTATTAAACTCAATTTCCCATGATCCTTTATGTCAAGACCCTCCCTCACTTCCTGCAATCTGACGTCACTTTTCGCACGTAGGTTTGAAAACTCAGTTTATAAAACCAAAACTCAGCCACGTGTTTCGCTCTCTCTCTCTCTCCGGACCTTAAAGTACACCGTAGCCCGCAGCATCGGATGGCTCTCTGATCACTGAACTCTTTCTTTAATGGCAGAGGATGCGAGCGCCTGTCCAAAGTAAACACGTTTAGTAGCAGCGGCTCTCCTCAGCAGGCTAGCCTTCAGAATAGGAGCAACCAGTAGGTAGCGAGGAGCTAACTGTATTCTGCAGGATAACAACCGGTCTCCTCCGTCCTGCTCACAGCTGATCGAGCTGAAACAGCACAAAGACACAACGACTCAACTGCCAGCATGCCGCCATCAACAAAGACAGCACGCTGATTCCCTTCATTACAAAGGATTCGCCAGCTAAGCTAACAAGCTAACAGCTAAGTAGCCTTTGTATTCATGAACTGAACCTCCACTAGACATAGTATATCATTTCGTATGATATGATGAAGATAATTCTCTACTGTGAGCAACCAGTTTCAGATCATGTAGTCATTTGATCAATAAAAGAATGTATACAAATAAAATATTGATTGCTCAGTTTTAAATATACGGAAACATTTATTGACAAGAGGTTCTTGATGTGGTGGATGCCAATTTGCAGATTATCAATACCTGGTCATTTGAGAAAACAGACTTGTTTTGGGAAATGCTGTGGATTTACACTTTAAAAGTCATAGATCATCACGTAGTTGATGTGTTGCTTTCCTCCTTTGTTCTTCTTCTGCTCTCATATTGTATGTGAGAAGACTGCACTGGATAGTCATTGATAGTCATCTCATCTTTCTAAAAGGAGGTGGGTTGTTGTTCACTGACTAAGTACATCTTGATATTACTACTTATTGACGACTGTTCATCTAATAAAAGAGACCAATTTAACCCCAAGAAAAATATGAAAGATGATATTTAAATTAGCAGTGTGCAAAGCAAGAGAGTATCTTTCTACACTAGCAAGTGTTGTAGTCCTATTACAAGACGCATATGTGAGCAGACTTCTTCCTGCAAATCTAATAGAGGCCACTCTTTTCGGAGAGTAAGCACTTTTTTCACACCTAACCAAGGGCCGCTGTGCTTGCTGAGCAACAGCAATTTCCCCTCATTGCCCCATCTCTTGTTGGAAGAATTCACACAATGTACCTTGCCCTCTCTGTCAGTTATTTTGTGTAGGATAGATCTACTTACACTACATACAACGGCTGCCAAGTAGCCAGCGATGTAATTCATGAGTCCACAGGCTTTTTTAATACATAAAAAGCTTTGTCTCTCCGAAGTTCTATCAACAGCATACATTTTCCTCAATTATGTCCTTCCAACAGTCTGATGAAACTGCTGGCAAGTAGCACTGTATTACCATAGGAGTAACCTTTGGGGTAATTTTATCTTCTTTTTCCTCTCAACATCAATGCCTATGAAGAGTCAAAAGCCACAGAATTACCATATTATTATCTATTCAATTGGTAAACCACAGAATCAAGATTTACCCCATAATCTTCGAGAGTTTTGTGTGTTCCAGAGGGGGGATATATTTTCCAATCCTCTCCCGTATGTATATATATTCCAAAAAAAGACTGTCTGACTGACCGTCTGACTGTCTGTCTGTCTGACTGACTGTCTGTCTGACTGACTGACTGTCTGTCTGTCTGTCTGTCTGTCTGTCTGTCTGTCTTTCTGACTGACTGTCTGACTGACCATCTGACTGTCTGTCTGTCTGACTGTTTGACTAACCGTCTGACTGTCTGTCTGTCTGACTGACTGTCTGACTGACTTTCTGCCCTCTATTTCTTTGGAGCAGCTGGTTCAGAACTACACATTGAACCTTTAATCCGTCGATTGTGTGAAGGGGAAGAAGTGTGCTTATATTTAAAAAGAATCAAAAGTGTGGCCAGTCAAGCAGAGTAAACATTCTTGCTGACCATGAACATAAAGTTGAAAATTCAGGTTTGCCTTACAATAATTAACTGCACCTGCAGTTTTTGGTAACGTAAATCCTAGTACTTGAGGATTACTATAAAATCAAAAGGATTATGCACACATTTTTGAACCAAAATATGTCTTCTCCCTAGATTTGACATTTGAATGGTCACCCAAACCTAAACCCAACCTACAGTATGTGGATCACCTGTCTATCCACTCCTATCAACTCATGTCTACCAACGTAAGTCTACATCCTCTCAAAAATAATTCATTACTCTATCTTGAGTCCACTTTCTCACCAAAGTTTGAATGATGAGCTGTTCTGCACAGTGTGACTTGACCTGGGTTTGTTAACCAATGTGAAGAAGAATATAGAGTGAAATCCCCTCCATTGAAAATACAATCTCCTGTCATTATCATGAAAAGCCCTTGATTTACAGTTCTTGCTCAGAAGGTGGCTAGCGGCTCACTGCACAGTGGAATAAAGCAGGATTAACTGGACAAATTGACAACGAGGTTGTATATATTCATACTTGAAAAACAAAGAGAAAATAAAGAAAATATAAAACAAAGATTCCTGGGATGTGTTCATATGTTCATCATAATCATTAGCTGTTTTACCTTGTTGTTGTTCATGCAATTCATTTAATGCAATTCAAGAGGCAATAAAAAAAACTGGATTACTGGGATTGGATTGAGGGCATCTGTATGCAACAAGCAGTGCACGCAGCAACAATAGCTCTACCAGCGTGTCCTTAAAGTTTCCCCACTACCACACAAACAAACACATATCCACCTAGTTCAGCAGGCAAGTTAAGGTCATGGATCTCTGTGTGCTCTCCTGGTGCCTGTCAGACTAAAGAAAAATGAAAGCCGTTCAGATAATGCTGCAGAGAGGTGCTTACTGCATCATGGCGATAACATCCTCTCGCCCAGTGCTACCTGCTCCCTCCCCACGCTCCTTTTGTTAAGACTTTTAAAATACTGCGTGACTGGCTCGGGGGGAACCCTCGCCTTCTCAGCAATGACACATCTGTGGCGGGTCCTGTTTGCATTTTTGTGTAATGCTATGTGTGAGATGGGTCTTATTACTATTGAATCAACATTTTAAAAGGCGGTGAGTTCCATGTGTTTTTGCAGGGGGTTGATATTGATGTGCTTTGAATGAGAGTTAGCCTGGATATGTATGGTCTGGTGAAGAAATGAGAGGAGCTCGGACGTTTGCAGCATATTAAATGGTTTATACAGTACATGCTCGTAATGTCATTTGACTCAGGATGGATCAGGTTAAGTAAAGTAGACAGGGTTGTGTCTGTTTATTCTACTCCGCTGAAGCCAGCAGGATTTACCTGACCATGCAGCTTAGAGCGGAGCACTATCTAGTTGTCCAGAAGGTCCCCTGCCAAGTGATTTCTACATTTTAATTCATGTTGTTTGTGTACTTGACAGACACAGTGACTGTGTCTGGTAGTGAGAGTTTCTTTTAAATTATGTATGCCAATCCCAGGTCAGAAAAAACTATCTGAAATATCAAAAACACGACTTTACAGATAACTTTACAAATGACAAATGTACAACTCCAGTGGGAAAAGTGTAATTTGCAATACAAACAGATATTGCACTACATTTGGATTCCTTACTGTCATATTTTACATTTTAAAAGCTATTCCTGCACACACAAATGTATATTTGATGTATGTCAGTGTACATTGTATATCCTTAACCCTCTGCTTGACATGTTTTTGCATTACATTTGGTTAGGGTGAGTGTGTGTGTGTGTGTGTGTGTCATTGATTGGGTAAAATGGTATCCCACAGTTAGAGGTCCTTCAGCGAAGTCTTCTACATGCCAAGGTGATTTGCCGTGAGGGGGCGAGTGAATGGAACACACGTTTAACACTTGATGAACTGGTAAATAGCATTCTCTCCACTCTTGGCAAGCTCACTGATTCCCTTGTCCTCAAGAGAAAGGTGAAGTAGTTTGGCGATAAAGCTTGGAAGAAAAAACAGCCATGTGACTGGATGTGTGGTCAGTGGCTATTTTTCTTTTTTAGAAAAAAGTGATTCATCTTTATATTCACTGGCATATGCTTTCGTATGCGAGCAAATGTGAGAACACACAATTAAACAGCCTTGATTGCTTGATCTTTTCAGCATGAAAAACAGCATGGCTTCTTTCACACCTCACACCTCTTGTACACCCCTTGTCACATATGATAACCAATGTTCAATTAAAAATGGCAATATCACTTTGATTTAAGACAAAAATAGATATTACACTGCGTCACAGAGGACTCATTCATTGTCTGCATGCTCCAAAGTCATTTATTTGGGCTGTGATATAACTCACTACCCATAAAATTCCGAATGGTAATGACTCAAAGGTCAGAGGCAGAAGTCCTCGTAGAGGTGCCATTTGTTTCTTAATACCCAGAGAAACTCTAACATTATTGATCTCCTGCACCGCATGACTTTGAAAAGTAATTACTAGGTTATGTATGATGAGATTTTCCTCCCCAAGGGATAACTTTATTACTACAATATAACATCCTCTCTCCGACACTAAAGAAATACAAGGTAGTCGATACAGAATGCCAGTTGTTTGCATAGAGAAAGGATGGGCCGTTCCAATGACAGGACCAATTTATTTATAGCAGCTATAGAAGTAAGACAGTGAAGGGGGTTGGTAACAGAGGTAAAAGGGAAGCATGCTCTTCACAAGCTCACAAACATCATATTATTTCACTTAATATGGGGCCAATTTGCGTTTCATGCTGATTTATTTGTCTCTCACAGGGGACCCAACCTATTTATACCTAAGAAAAATAAAGCTGCTTTTTTATAAGGCTCTCGTCAGAGAAGCTTGCTGGGTGCTTATAGGACCACTCTGGAGGGAGGCTGTGAGAGACAGAGGGTGTGGAGAGGGAAAAAAAGGGGAGAAAGGACAAGATGGGGGGATAAGGGATGAGGGAGAGGAAAGGAGGAAAAAGAAAGCAAGCGATGAGAGAATGAAAAGAAAAAATGGGATGGAGTAAGGCGGGAGAAAGCGCGAGAGTTATGATTACTATGCTCCATGCTGTTTCGCATGGCTCCTCTTCCCAATAGCCCAAAGCGACCAGGGCTCAGATTTTGGCTGCCAACCAAAAGGTGGATATCAGCATTCCTTTGAGCCTTCCTGCCTCCTTCCCCCCTAACCAGACTTCACACACGCTGCTTCTATCAACTTAGCCCGTGTGTGCCGGTCTTTGAAGTGTGGGCTACGTGACACTTTCATGCAGTCTTAAATTCCCTTTTGCAGGTTATGGCAGTGACATTAATTGTCAGTTAGTACAAGGTCCTACAAAGCCAATTGAGTTGATTAGCATATGGCACATCACAAACCACCTCACATTGGGCATGCACAGTTTGAAAGTAAATATGCAAGTAAAAACATATTTTAAGGGGGTTATTTAGCTCAGTTGCTGATTTTAAACATCATCATAATTTACTAAAATGCCAAATGAGAAAGTGGCAGCCTATATGGTGCCACTGGTTTGAATCAAAATGTAGACATTTCCGATACACCTTTCATTTCTTGCCTACACTGTGAAGGCTATTTAACCCTCATCCCTTGTGCTGCTCGATATGCATTTGTTTTAGCTTTCACTTTACTGGAGCAGATTGACTGAGGCTTTGACCTCCATTTCCGCAAGTAGTGCCAAATCAATCTTCCTTTGCACCATAAATCAAAATATCAATCAACATAGCGTGCAGTGGACTTCATAAACCAACCCTGTCTGCATTTACATACTACTAATTTGTAGTAGAAATATGTTTCCATGTTATAATGGAATGTTTTTAATAATGTTATCCACCAATTGAGAAAATACACACAAAGTGCATCTGCAAAACATTAAAGGTACAATGTGTAAAATATACTAGAATTTAAACTTAAAACATTAAAATAATGAACTAACATCATCGACAGAGTGTGAAGAGGTAACAGTGGTGGCGTTATGTCAAAGACGTCTGTGTTGTGTTGCAGAGATATCTACTGAAGTTAGCATGCTAACAGCTAGCTGCTCCATCCAGCCTATAATACCACTTGTTCCTCTAGAGGTGATAGTGAGTCAGTGTAGCTGCAGTCTGCCTCAGTACAGAGGGAGAAGAAGCTGCCTGACTCAGACTTAGGGTCAACATCACATCATGATCCCTGCAAGGTTTGATAGTTTATTTTGATTAAATCCAAAGTGGCAGAGCAGAGTGTGCTAGACGGACAGATCTTCCATTAGCAGTCAGCAGATAGCTTGAATTTAGCTGACTCACCTCTGTCAAACTTTCTGTTTCAGCTTTTGCAACACAAGTCACCCATTCACACACACACATTCATACAATGGTGGCAGAGGCCATACAAGGCTAGCTGCTCAGGAGAAATTAACATTCACTCACACACTGTTCGGTATGCCATTGGGAGCAATTTCTATAAAGTATCTTGCCCAAGGACACACATTTTGATCTCAGGGGTTGGGGATCAAACCACCGACCTTCTGATTGGTGGACGGTGGTGGCTGTGGCCCAGCCACCCCTGCTGCTGCTATTTAACCCTTCCTCTTACATGGTAATGCAGCGTATGCATTTGTTTTACCTTCAGCTTTATTGAGTGATTGACGCTCTTTTCCACACAATGGAGTGTCCTTAGTAATGGCGTTGTCTGGATAACTATAAAAATAAATATTGTAATACATTATTGGTATTATTATATAATCATACAGTGATCCTTTTATTATCCAAGCATGAGCAGAGAGCTTTTCTTGATCTAGAAAAACATAATAATTTAAGCCCTTCAAAGGAAGTGCAAGTACCAGAGAGGTGTTTCCATGTAGGCAAGAAGTAGTACTGTTTATAGTGGATGGTGCTGGCTTGAAGATAAAATAATATGATCATATAACCAGGCAGTTAACTTCCTGGCCCTTACCGGCACTTTGAGACTGAGCTTTACCTTTGTGAGGAATCACCCATATTCATCATCCACATATACAGCTGGGATAAACACTCATGTTAAGGTCTATGTTGGTCTGCCTCATATAATCTCTGTTTTGCTTTTCCTACACACTGCTCTATCTCTGTATATTATGGGCTCACATCCCCAGAGAATTCCAATTTTCCACTGAAAAACTTTGTTCTTCACCGTTAATTACAGTAGGCCAATGTTTTCTCTCACCCTATAATTACAATTCAGAAAACAATTACATACCATCCAGGCAGCATGATTACCTCCTGTCACTCCAGCCTTCCGTGCCATAATTTAATATTTTGCTCAATGATCACTCAGAGCATTCATAAAGGCAAAAGAGGTTCCCACTTATAGTGCGTTTCCTAGTCATCAGCCACTCTGCTTGTTCGTCTGATAAATGCTGGGTAGAGGGAGGCACTCTGGTTTGACAATATGCCATTAAGCCATCCACAGACCCACTCTTGCAGACGCTAGGTGATTAATGTCTTCTCCTTTTCCCCATTTAGCCCTTCAATAATGAACCTGAATTAACAAGCCCTTGCTTCTGGTGATGAGAGCTGCAAACGCTACACTTTGTGTGGTGAAAAAAAAACACTAAACATCTTCAAGACCGTATAGTTTTAAAATTGAAATGTTGGAATGGGGAACTCAAAACAGAGAAAAGCCTGAGTTTTTCTTTGAAGCCTATCAAATTGTCTCCATTTTGAGACAATAATCATATTTTCTGATCTGTTTACTAAATAAATAATTTAAGAATTAAGCATCCATGTGAATAATTACTTAATCTGTATCAGTGCTAGGGAATTGAAATCACCTTGGGCCTAATTACCAAAGAAAAACAACAAGAGGCTTCAGCTGGAATCAGTGGGAATGGAAACACAGACAAAGCATGGTGCCTTGTCAGCGTGTACATAGGTGGGTATTTGGAGGTTAATATCATGCATAACGCAGGTGGAAATTTACATTTCATACACAAAATAGCATTCTATTGTGAGAAGTCAGGGAACAAGGTTTCACATGCTGTGACATTTATGGTTTCTACCGCCATCATTTTTCAATTTTGGCAGCACCTTGATGCTGCTGTCAGGATGTTTGGGGATGCAGCATGTGTTGAATGTCATGTCACGCATAAAATTGTGTTACATTTGGCCAACAGGAGTAGGTTAGATAATAAAGTTCCAGTTTGCTCAAAGGAGTACCCTATAAGATGCATGATTGCTGCTCTGCAGCATTGTCTTATCACAGCTCAGTTGTGTTTGGTTCTGTGATCTGAGGTTTATAAAGCATCCTACTTCACTCTCAGAACCTTTCAATGTGATAAACAAACTTATAAGTGAAAGTAAGTTGGAAAAAGCTGCTTTACCAAGATGTCTGCAATGTTGGGTGAAACAATGGGATGGCAAAAGAAGATTTATTTTGCAGCAATTACAGTTTTTTTTCTTTCTTTTGAGTTCATAATTAATTTAATCAAATGTGTGTAATGCTACATGCTGTTGGTATTACCAAAATAAGTCTGCATTAGTCAAATAAGGAAATTCATTTGATTAATTCCAGGCTGAAATCTTTTATTATTGATTAATCTGCAGATTATTTTCTCAATAATCGATTAATTTTTTGGTCAATAAAACAGTGCACAATGCCCATCACTGCAAATCTCTGCCTGCACTAGATTTTTTTATAATCTTTTGCTTGAAAAACGAATTGAATGACTAATAGATTATCAACATTGTCACTAATAGATTTATTGACTAATTGTCAATAAACATTTCACCATTACACCTTTCAAAGTTTGCTTTTAAGGAGTTTACAGCATTGGTTTCAAAAGACTCTATTGACATTGCCAGCCTGAAAGACAACAAGCAACTACTCAGATCAATGATCTGTTTCATAATCTCCAAAACACAATTCCATCTGTGTCAGCTTCAATCAAAAATCCAAAGTATTTTAGTGAATGTAATCCAGTCAAAGCAGCTAGGATCTTATTTCATGTTCTATGGCTCCTCTGTCACCTTTGACTTTCATGTCAGTGTTGAGGATTGCTGGGCTTTGGGGGATAGTGCAAGAAGAAGATCATTTTCCCACGCTGACCAATCTCTTTGAAGCATTGGTCAAAGCCCTTTGCTGCACTCCATTTGGAGGAGCCTTCCAGATTGCGCAGTGCATGCCCTTACTGAAAGCCTATTATTAATGGAAAGGTCAACGCAGGGTGGGTGGTTAGATAGTAGCAAGCAGATACTGTCAGTTCTCTCCCCTTCACTGTCCAAGACTGAGGAAAATAAGGAATAAATTAGAATGTTAGAGGTATTATAGCACAGTATACCCTTAACTGTGTGTAACATTGCTGTGCTCCAAGGGGACTGATTTTCCATACACGCTGGATTGTCTAAAAACCTCTTCAGCTGCCATTCATTGCGATGGGGATGCACTCATCTACTCCTTACTGGCTAGTTGATAGTACCCATATACGACAACAATGACACTTTTCATTTTCAAGAATGCTCTCAGATGTTGTACATCACTATTAAGCTGCCTCTAAAGCTAATAATTACTTTCTTTACTTTCCGAAAGTTCTCACTAGCGCTAATAAAAACAAGTTTTTTCTGTTTACCTTTTATCATTGCTCGTTATTTGCTTCAATAATTAAACTACAGATGTCAACAGTTATTTAGCAGACAAATTAGATAAGGAAGCCCTCCCACAAAAAGAAAGCATGAGATAATTGTTGCATTGGGAAACACCACAGCCATAGAAACTAGGAGGTATACTTGTTTTAAACAATATGCTGTCTCATACAGCATATGGCAGTGGATATTATTGCATCTGTACTTTTAATAGATTAGGAAGAAAAAACTGTAAAAACGTATCAGCTGCAGATTCATTAGCAAACCCAGTTGCTTTGTAACATTTTTCAAACAGTGTCAGTTGTCGGGTCATCTGATACCAACGAGAGTATCAATACACCTTCGCAAACAGTGCTTCCATCATCACTGGATATGACCTGAGCACTTTTATGAATGTCATCTAAACTTTCAAAAGTTATCTCTTCCCTTTGTAAACATTCAGTTACCAGTAGACATTTATCTTTGTTTGTCGAGCATCTTTCCTTACTGCCGCACTCCTTTCAGGCATCCTCCTCATTTAATGTACCACCATCTATTTTAACTGTCTTGACAAGGTTAATGGTCTCATAAATGTCTGTGTCTGAGAAATCCTGTGGGCAAGATTTCTTCACCGGAGGAGTTTTCGGTTTTGTTTGACACTGACTTGTGCAGGAGGGTCCTCTGCTTTGATCTCAGTAGTTCAGTTAACTGGATGCTAAAGGCATGGCAGCAGGGATGGCAGTATTCTGCTCGATGCAGAGCTGTTTCTGTCAAGGAAGGTGTCACAGTGCATCATGGGAACAACTGTTTGTCCCTCTCAGTTGTCTCCAAAAAATGCAGTGATTGAGCAGCAGCTCCATATATGCCATATTTGACAAAAATCTATTTAGCAGCTAGTAGTATGAATTATGAAGTGTTCTGTCAATATGTTTGTGCTATTCACCCTCTAAGCTCTGGGGAAGAAGGGGATTATACAAATAGGTTGCATTGCAGTAAATCGCTCTCAACTGTGTCTTTCTGTCATCGGTAAATGGATAAATTGATATGAAAAGGTTCCTTCTTTGGTGGTGCATCAATCGCGTTAGAGATGCAGATTAAATGTCTGCATGTTTGCAGAAATTATTCATGACATTCCAATATATGTGCACAATTTGAAGTAAACAATTGTTCTAAAAAATGATCTAACTGATCAAAAGGGTTGTCATAGAGAGGTATATATATATAGTACATATATATATATATATATATATATATATATATATATATATATATACAGTATATATATATATATGGCACACATATGGCTTGATGCAGGTCATCACTGGGCACATAAGCACAATCAGGTTGCTAGTGAGGGTTGCATTATCTCCTTCCCCCGACGGCTGTTCTATTAATTAAAGACAAAAAGCCCAAAAAATAATCTTAAAAAAGAAAAAAGCTCTCTGAAAGGCTGAAAATGATCCTCCACCTCTTGATAGGTTTTATAATAGCTATTCTTTTTCTCTAGTGACTTTTCACTGACTTAACGTGACTTTGAGATTGTCGACATAACACATAGCCTGAAGCACAAACCAAACCTTCTCTATCACTCAACTGTTACAAGGGAAAGCAGTTACAAGGGAATTAAAAAAAAGATTAGATGCCTGAGGTCTGAGTGCCTTCAAGGCAGCTCTGGCTTTAAGAAGTTCATCAGAGAGGAGTCATCAGTTCTGATGACCAGGCAGCGTGTGTGAATGGGCAATAATGTTTACTTTAATAAGAGGTGTCTCCAACAATTTAGTGTTATGCTGTATATAGTATTATAGTGATAGGATGAGAAAACTAAAACAGAATTAAATCTGAAAGGTGTTGAAATGAAGTTAGAAAAGCAATGCCAAAGAAATTACAATAAGAGTGATACATATTCAAGAACAAACAACAAACAATAAACAAAGTAAATGAGAACAGTCAGATCCCATGTAGAGACTCACATGATGAGCTTCTTCCAATTATTTAACTAAAAACTTAAATAATGTCATAGTAAATCTCTGTTTAAGCAAACCTTGATTCAAATCTTGAATGGTTGCTACGACACAGATTCACATTTCCCTCCATCTGTAAACACTCATATAATAAAGGACTTATAAGTAAGGACCTTTAAAAATTACGTTTTGTTTGGGTAAAGTGGTTATCAGTAAGCGTTTTAAAAATGTACCTTTTTTAGAGGAAGTTATTGGACTATCTCTGGTAAAAGCACCACAACTGGATTTGGTCCTTAATGGCTCCCGTAACAAAACCGATATTTAAATAACAATCCGTCCAATCTGTGCAGTTTAGAGCATTTAGAGGTTGAGAGCTACCACTTTCTGGGTCCACAGTATTTCATTCAATCTCACCCTATTTCCCCTCAACTATGTTGCAATGTTAATGAAGAAATTTAATATTATCTTGAGTAATAAAAGTTTTGAAAACAAAATGCTGACATCAGAAGAATCAGGCATCCACACAATATTTTACGTATGTAGGGAAATAGAATTCATGCTTGATTTTGAATTATATTAGTATTGTCTCAACACACATTTTGTGATGCACTAGACTAGCTATACAGGTTTTATTATTAGCGTATGAAAATGTCTCAATTCATCATAAAATAAAATCTATGTCTTATTTCAACCACATAGATTTGATAGAGAAAGATGAAGACAAAAGGGGAAGAATACAATTACAAAAACACAAAGAAGCTGCTGGATATTTCATTGGGATGTGGTTACTAAATTCAATATTCTCATTTACAAACGCTCCCATCACCTACTATTGAAATCTGTGGCAACAGACGACCTCTAATCCCCGCTGGGATGTAAAACCCAACACAGTCAATGGTAATCTGTGGCACTACAGGAAAAAATAAAGCTTCTTTTGTTAGTCTTAGCAGGCATTATCTATCTGTTTCCAATTACAGTCCTTGAGCCATGGGCTGACATGCCCATAAGACAATCCGTTGCCAAGTTCAGTGGCTTCATTAAATGTATTAAGGCTGTCGCTATCCTACTAATCAAGTAAATGTCTTCATGTACTAGTTTTGGCCTAAAAATCGTCAAATTTCAATAATTCCAATGATACCATCTGTTCTTTTTTGTAGATATGATACCAAGTTTTTTTTATTTTCAGCATGGGGTTGCATGATTTATACTAAGAACATATGGTAGTGGTATTCAACAAAACATTCAGTCAGTCTGGTGTTGCAACACACTTTTGTTTTCTGGGAGTCTTTTTCTAACAAGACTAAGAGTCTATAGCCATGTTAGAGACACTGAGGCCGTACTCAGGCGCATTGATCCTTTGAGCTAAATGCAAACGTCAACATGCGATCAAAGACCGTGCTATATTTAGGAGGTAATGTTAACCATTTTTGCCATTTTAGTTTGGTGACAATGATGGGAATGCTATTGGTATTGCAGGTATTTGCCCATTAACCAAAGCATTGTAAAAGGGAAAAGGGGGGCATGAATGTGTATCCAATTTTGGGCCAATCCATCTAGTAGAAATGATAGACTGGTAAAGGTAAAAAGTTTGACATGATGATGGCACTAGAAGAAAAGTCAGAACATCACCAAAGTCCGGAGATTTCACTCACTGGACTCCACGGATGTTTGTACACAATCATTGTTGAGATATTTCAGTCAGGACCAAAGTGATGGGCAGCTCTGCATCGACAGAGACACTGACATTGGGATTCCCTGAACAACATCCACGTTTCTCTCACTTATGTCTTTTCCTTGCATCTAAGTCCCTCCCACTGAAGATGTAAGGAGGGATCCTGGAAAAGATGCAGAGACAGAGGAGACAACATGTTTTTAAAGAAATAAGACGTCCCTTTTCTCTGAACCATCTTCTGAAGCAACGTCAAACATGGAAGCTGGATCAGCTGTCAGTCAGCTTAGTTCTCTAGTAACTTTTGATGATTTGGAGTTTGTACTGTATTTGCCCATATACACACTTTCCAAATACTAATACGTTACCACCGTCGACGCAGACACTGAATGGACATGAACCATTTCTCAAAGCAGCAACGCATTTTTTTTTTTATTGAATGATTATTGGTATTTGCATTGATATTCTGTTTGTAAATTCTGTATGCAATGTCCAGGTTGGATTAGAATGTTCTAAGTTTTTTAGAAATTATTTATTAGAACAAATGTTTTAGACAAAGTGTAAATGATGTCAATATATCGCACATCAAACTATATTTCTACCGGATGCCTATGATTGATTTTCAGCCTCACATTTAACTCAATGACCACAAAAAATTTTAAGTTTTTATTGGTTAAAGACAACATTCCTCCTCTTGCTGACTATATTATTCATTTTACAGATTAAATCTAAAACTTGCCATGTGTAGCAAATTTCACCACATTTACAGAGAACTCTGATCGCTGTGGCCTGTGAAGGCTCAGGGACGACACTAATAATCATAAACATCTATGATAACACTTGTAGGGCCAATAACTTGCATTGCAGGATGTGCTCAATCAAACACAAACACACACACACACACGCGCACACACAAATAAATAATAAAATGTTCTCACTAAATAACAACGTTAAAATTGAGAAGTTTGGACTTATTTCTTATGTCTGAAATTACATATTTCACCTAAACCTACTATCACTCCTCCCTCTTCTCCTCTCTCATATATACATATACATATACATATGTATTGTTGTTATAATAACAGGTCATAACATATTTGCCATCCATGAGCCTGTTTAATTATTTAAATTCAGTTCATCAAGTTTTTATTTATAGGGTGATATCAGTTTTTAAATATCGTTCAGCAACTAAGGAGGCCCAACTTCCAAATATGGAAGAATTACTGAGGTGAGATAAACGTTGATTCTTTAAACAGTTAAAATACAAGTACAATCACAAGACAAAATGAAGATATGTGAAATGTGACATAAGCTATCTGAAGCTTGAGAATAGGGCCATTAAGCAGATTGTATTTCAAATTATATCTTTACTTACACATCTAGAATTGGAAAGAGTTCATGTATTATATAGCCTACAAACCTTATTGTACCTATTATACAACCTACAAAACACCAAACACTAACCAAAGAGCCTAACAACTAACTAACCTAACCCAAACTACTAAGTGGTTCAAAACAACTTATTTGATCAGTCTAAACATTGGTTAAAAGTAATATACAATAAACAGAGACAAGTGGAAATAACAGTACAATTTAAATGGATTTCAGAGTAGAATAACTGGTTTAGATGTCCCCAGACGTTTAGAGGATAGCTTTGACATATTTTATGTCAGCAACTGCTGCCTTAAGCTCTTTTTAAAAACAGACACAGATAAAGACATTCTTATAGTGTTATCAATCTCATTCTAAACCTGTTGACCCCTGCAAACCTCAATACAGATTGTGCTTTTAAGTCAATGAGCATATTTACTACATTATAAATTACACAGGCTTTGTGAAAGATACTACATTAAGTCAACTTCAGAAGACTGTAGCTGTGAAAAACAGGGTCAATGGCAGCATTGATCTTGGACGTATGTTTTTCTTCTGTAAAATCTGTAATTTCATAGGATGATTATGAAAAGTATTGCAGCATTAAAGTAATTTATATGAGGCACTCATAAAGACTGGTATAAGGTTAAGAGTACATTAAGTGTACATTAAGAAAAAAAGCCTCAACAGTCTCAGTTCATCAATATGACCCTTAAAGTTTAGAAATTCATCCCTAAGAATTTCTGGACTTCACTCTCTCAATATCCTGACTGTTTATATTCATACAAATTCGTCCAATATTTTTTAGATTTCTATTAGATCGAAAAATAATAAAGTTTGCCTTGCTTGTATTTAAAGATCATTGTCTTGCATGTAAGCCATGTGTCCACCTTAATCAGTACCTCATTTAGAGTATTTTGAAAAACATTTAGATTTCCCTGAGATAACAATCAATGAAGCCCTGAAATGGATCCTCGGGGGACAGAATATTTGATGTTTTTTCTTTTGCTTTTTATGACCACTACATATACGTACTGCTCCCTTCCATACAGCTTCTGAACCAACTGAGCGCTTTGGCTCTGACACCATAATATTAAAATATACTTTAAAGAATTTCAAAGACAGTAGTATTAAATGCTTTTGATAAATCAAGGAAAATTCCAAGCAGTCGCCTTTTTCAATGGTGTCATTGATTTCTTTTTAGTTGAGAACAAGAATCGCCATGCAAATCTTTTTTCTAAAGCCATACTTTGATGGGACAAGTATATTTGATTTATCTAGGTAATCACTTTTTTTTCACCTGACTTTAAAACTGCCAGAAGATTTCATTCACAATAGCTTTAAGTAAGTTGCTACAGATTTTATCTGCACCAGCTGTATTGCGGCTCTTTTCATATTCATAATGCTTTTAGAGACTTTAAATATGTCAGTTGGTGTCATTAAAGACTGAATTTAAATAATTAAGATATTGTCTGAAAGTAACACCCTTTGGCTGGCTAATTTCGTCTGAGAGATTTTTTGCCTATAGAGAAAAATAATTGTTGAGATGATTAGCAAGATGAGTATCGTCAAATTCACTGCTGGTATTATGAGCATTGTTTTTCAGTTTGGTGTCAGGAAGCACAAAGGTTCTGTGACCCCGGCTGAGGACTTTGTTGAGAACCTTCCAGTATTGCTTTTGATCTCCCTGAGAAGCTTTATTTGGCTAGTAGTAGTGTCTTCGTTCACTCATTTGTGTTACATGTGGGTGCTAAAGTCTGTATTTTGTATATGATTCTTTATTTGCATCACTTGGATTGTTGATATAGAGCTTCTAAAGTTTGTTCTTCTTAATAATGGATTTTAAAATACCCCTAGTGAGCCATCATTTTTTAAAATCTGTAGTATCATGTTTAATGATCTTCTCAGGTATGGTGTGATGAATGGATTTGGTTGTTTCATCAATTAGAACTGTATATGCAGTGTCTGAATCTTTACAGTTATAGACTGAATCCCATGTTTTGGCCCACAGGTTTTCACATAGTTGTTGCAAAGTTTTTCATTCATTTATTGATGGGATCGCTCGACGTGGCTGCCTGCTGAGAGAGAGCAATGGACTGATCTGATTTAACCTGGTCTATACGTCCTCCTTCATTCATAAATTATACATCACTGTATTCATTGTTGTCATTTATTCATCATTACATTTATTTCTTTATTTTTCTGTTGAGTTTTTATTCGTTATGTGTAGTCAGTAGTTTATAGTAATAAACCTTTTCATTTATAAAGAACTTGATTATGTTGTTTTGTGTGTATGAAGCAATACGGACACTGTACACGAGTCAAGAACCTTTAAAATTGAGACTAAGTTCAGTTAAGCCTATCATTTTGTTTTACTTTTTAAAGTGTGATGCCCCGAGGTGATTTTTAATGTCATGTTAAAGTCTGTTATTAATATTAAACTGAACTAATTATTTCTGATAGCCATAGACTACTTGCCCTTTTGTGCCAATTCATGTGTTTACAATGTATATTTTTGTAGCGTCTTGAGACTTATTAATCATCGTTACATATTTTCGCATTAAGTAATGCTACACTTAAAGGTTCAATGTGTAAGATATGCCAGAACTTAAAACATTAAAACAATGAACTAACATCATCGACAGAGTGTGAAGAGGTAACAGTGGTGACGTTATGTCAAAGACGTCTGTGTGTTGTGTTGCAGAGATATCTACTGAAGTTAGCATGCTAACAGCTAGCTGCTTCGTCCAGCCTGTAATACTACTTGTTCCTCTAGAGGTGATAGTGAGTCAGTGTAGCTGCAGTCTGCCTCAGTACAGAGGGAGAAGAAGTGCAGCTGCCTGACTGGCTTGTAATCCAGCCATAGTCTGTGTCTGTTTTATAGTTTGTTTATTGGATTACATTCAGAGTGGCTGTTTCTCTGAGTGTATTTCTGTCCACAGCCCCGGGTAACGGCGTAGCTTCAGTTAGCAGTTAGCTGGAGTTCAGCCTCAGCTTCCACTGCAGACTCCCTGTTGCTGCTGTTACACAGGTCCAGCAGCCCACTGTGACTGCAGGGCTGGTGCTGGTTCTGGCCGACCTTCGACTTCGAGGTGAAATGCTGCCCCATCTCTCTTTGGAGCAGGTGGCTCAGAACTATGCACTGAACCTTTAAGTTGGTTATGTTATTCGTACACTTCAGTGTAAAACTGCAGTGATGTTGTGATGTAGTATCGGATCAGTCCGATGAGCTGCACCGTACAATCAATAACAGATTTCCAATAAAGGAATGTGTCGGTCTGATAAAAGACTTGAAGGTTGGGATTGTGTATCGTCACTCATGTCTCCTCAGAGATCCATTCTTGATCCTTGCTCCTCCGAGCAGAATGAAGAGCATTGGAACGACCTTCATGTTACGGGACGTTGCGGTTATATGGCATGCGCTGTAACTACTTGGCTACCAAGACGCTTCATTATGGGTTTCTCTAATTCACATTTTTAAATAGAATACCAATCCAGTGTTGATCATTTTAAATAATTACAGGTTATACTTGTTTTACTGTTGGACCATGTTTCATTGGCTGATTAAGAAAATGATAATGCTATAAGGATGTGGTTTCAGCTGATTATCAGGATTTGATGATACTGTAGATGTTTCCAAAGACCATCAAAGGTAGGTAAGATAGCATAAAGTGCTGTGTAAATTATTCTCATCAGGTGAGCCTAGTTTGACATGAACCAGCTGTTATTTTGTCCTTTTATAAACTCATATTTCGCATATACCATGTGTACGTAGCCTATATGCTTAGCGCCCTTCAAAACCTATTCTTGCAATCTCTTTCACCTCTGGCATTTTATCAGGTCTTGATCTGTTGCTTATTATTGTAGGTAATATACAAGCTATTACAGTCAAATCCCGCTTGGGGTAGGGACATTTTCAAGAGCCCACCTCAGCGTCATTATATACATAAATAACTAACTGCTGTAACGCCCTAATTGAGCTTTTATCTGAATTTGTATCAATAACAAACTTAAACAAATGAACAGTGCTTGTTGATCTAAAGTGCCAGAAGAAATATCCACCCTGTGTTACAGCTATTACCGGAGGGAATGGGAAATCCAAATATGCGGCTGAATAAATAACTCAGTTGCCAAATGCATGTTTGCAGTTCAGATGTCAAAGGATATCACAGCGGTCTCACTGGAAGACACTCCTAGTTTAAGCTGCCAACATAAACATGTTAACCAAATATTTCCCTTGTAGCCGGGGTGCACAGTGCTGTTGTGGCCTCAGTAGTAGAAATTAGGAGGGGGGGACTGCTGTGTAGGCTACTGCTACAGTAACTTTGGTAATGCAGGGAATTACCACTGTCTGTCACCAAGGCGAGGGATCAAAATAATCAGCTGTGGTGATATGTTTGACTACCACATCCATTCATCATGCAGAAAGTCTTAGCTGCCTTGCTCTCCCTCCCTCTCTACTTCCTTGTGCTCAGAAAGTGTGTTTGAGCATGGGCTGCAAGAGCTCATGCACCTGGCCTGGATTTTCTGCTGTACATTGCCACAACAAATGAAGAGTGAGGACACCTTGATTGATATGACTTTTCAAAAATTTAAAACATTTTATATTCACCAACAGCTTCACCCGACAAGAACATCTCTCATAAGATCATATGTAAAGCACTTAACGATTCATGATATTTGAGTGAGATAATCGCTGGAAGAACAGCCGAGTGATAGAGATAACGCAACAGCTCACCCGCTAAGAGGCTGTGTTGACCTTTCAGTAATGGTTGCCGCACACTCAGCACAAAACAGATGCCCTTCAAGAGCAGCACAGAGGGTCCTGATTTCCCTGTAGTGTCATGGCCTGGAGAAATGCATTACTTCCTTGCAGAACACAACACAGTGTTTGCAGGTGATGTTGTGTAGCTTGCCCTCTGCATATGTCTTTTAGAGTAGCTGATACCAACTGATGCATACTTTAATGACATACGTCTGTGTGTGTGTGGTGTGTGTGTATGTGTGTGTGTGTAGGTGTCTATGCGCTATAACATCAACATTCACACAGCTGCGATGGGACGTCTCTGTAGATTTTCTTTCACATAATAGTGCAGCTGTCTGTGCCATTACGTTATCGGTGATAGAAATGAGGATGTGTGTGTGTGTGTGTGTGTGTGTGTGTGTGTGTGTGTGTGTGTGTGT
>CALSBV010000001.1:1798965-1839592 GCA_943590825.1 Bovichtus diacanthus | reverse complement strand
TGTGTGTGTGTGTGTGTGTGTGTGTGTGTGTGTGTGTGTGTGTGTGTGTGTGTGTTACGGTACAGATACAGACGTGCAGCACCGTGCAGTATTGAGAGACCATCAGGGGGGAAGTGAGAAATATACACAAATGTATTATATTGTAATTTATTCCCATGCATTCTACTCAGAGTACTCTCAGTCTGCAGCTCTTCTGAAGAAGCTTCTCTATCTCTCTGCAAAAAAACTAGGAAAAAAACAATGCTGCTCTATCTACTTACCGACCAAATGTACCGATAAAATGTCATTCACCATCTTTTTCTGAATCTGCTCAAACATCTCCTGTAATTTGTCAAACACATCATCCAGCAAAGATCACGTGTTAAAGTAATATTTTAATTATATCCAGGTAGTCTCTCTTCTCTTCTGAAATAGACAATACTTCAACACAACACAGTGTTTTCTACAGTTACTGTGGTGTCTTTCTGATTTTATCATATTTTCCCTCATCAACTTCTCACAGAACTTATATGAATATATTATCATTTTGATTTCAAAGGCTCTCGCCGTCTCCCGTGCTGCAGTACCACTCTCTGCCTGAGGGGTTACTGATATCAAATATCACTGTGTGATACTGACAGAATTGTCCATCCCCGCCATTATGTATCTTTCTAACTTTGCTTCCCCATTTTAAAACTTAAGCATAGATCTTCCTTATCCTTTGTTTTGAGGAAAAATATGTGTTATATCTGGAGTGTATATTAAAGTGCTACCCAATAAACACCCCCAAGAATAATAACTCAGGGAAATGTCCGGCCCCCGGACCCTTAGCTTCCTGAAAATGTGGCCCCTGAACAATATAGTTGCCGTGGTCTATGGTGTCGGCCAGTCTGAACCTCGACTTTCTTCCAAACCTGGGACATACACATTTAATGGGGCTCTGACTTTATTGAGGCCATAAATAAAAAAAATCTTGGCAGCTTTTGCACAGAATAGAATAGATATGCTTCATTTCTATTCCAGAGGGAACTGGCATGAAATACTTGATATATATATATTCAGATAATTTCAGCCTGTTGGTATTACTATCTTATCAACTGATCACTACTTTCTTGTCTATTTAGTAGTTATGGATACAGTCATGGTATTATTGATAAGATTTAGGGCCTTCAGCCTGTTTGTCAGTATCAGTTATATATTACACATTTTTTGCATGTATTAACCTTTTCAGACATGAGTTTTGAAGTCTGAATTGTGCACTGAGCATGTCTATTCATACACACTGACTGTAACAGACTGTCTTGTGTGACTACTGTGTTACAAAATCTCCTTTATTATAATTTCCTTGGATGTGCAAATTATTAAACATTTTCAAATTACATAATGCTCTGTGGGTATCCAGCTGTTAGGTGTCACACAAAGTGGTTTAAAGTGGAGCCTGAGTGTATGTCAGACATTCACCTGAAAAGGGAAACACTGTTTGCCATTCAGTTGATGTTTTTTTTGTCTGTTTATCCATATGAGAAGCAGGTAAGAAGATGCCAAACTGTGATTCATTTTAGCATCAGTGCTCTGAGAGGGATACACTGGCAGCTGTAAACGACAGGATATAACTGATAATGTAATATAGATCTAAGGTAGTTATTTCCACAAAATGTCCATCTTAAAAGATCCAGAGAACATCATTACCATTATGTAACAAATGTAGGCAGAGCACTATCAAACGAGTGCTTGGTCTCCTCTGGGATTCACAGCCATGTCAGTTAGGGTCAAACTGCTATAAAGGATGTGTCAGGGCTTAGCAAGAAGACAGCAGGGCCATGCTTCTACAGATGGTGAGAGTCAGTCAATCCAATGCACAATGAAATCCCGCCAGAGCCTGAACTCTCAGCAATTCGCCTCAGCCAAGCCTGTAATTGATATTTGTCAGAGGAATAGGGTGGTCCATGTCAGCTATATAGCTGGGAGATGGAGAAAGGCAGAAGGGCACGCTTGAAGCATAAGATATTAGAGCAGTATGGCTGTGAGGCATCATATGACAAGACCACTGATATTTCTAGCACTCTGTAATGGCATTAATGTATTTGTTCCTGCTTTCTTAATATTGTGGAGTTTTATGGTGCAATTTTAAACTGTATTTTAGCTAGTAGTAGGTGGGGTAACATTAGCAGTACTGCTATGAATTACATAATTAATAATAACTAATTGCATTCACATATGAAGTCGTGTTTTCCCTTCACAAGCAAGCACATCTAATTCTATTCAAGCCTTTACTGTTAGAATAAACATGACTGATCCAAAAGCGATATTGTAAACAAGCCTTTGCTCTTATTTGGGTGAAGATAACAGAAAGGAAGAAAGTGCCGCTGGCACTACAAGTGGAAAGTGGCAGTTGAAGTCAGCTACGAAAGATACAAAATGGCAGCTGATTACAGAACTAATTGTATTGTTATTCAAGATGTGAGAGGATGCTTTCATAGTAAAAGAACTGGAAAATCTAGCCTGAAACTTCACTTCACTTTTGTTGCCACTTTTCCTGCAACCTTAGCTAATTCTATGATTTTCATAACATATCTATATTCACACCACTGCACATGAGAAATTGATTGTTAGTTTGTAGAGAAAACAAGCTGAAACTGTCATACGGGAATTAATTTGATCCCATAGGAGTTGGAGACTGAATACCAGCAGGAGTACTAACATTAATAGAAGCCGTAGTAAAAGCAGTATTCAACAGTAGCAGTGGTCACAGTCTTGGGACCCAATGGTTACTCGTACAATAATTCACAAATAGCCAATGGGCAATGTTGTAGGATATAAAAGGACTGACATTTTAAAAGTGTGCCAAAGTTTAATTTCTCTCATCAGATCAACAGCATTAAGAGCCTGATTTACTCCGAAATCAACCTTGTCTCCTTGAAATTATATTTATATACTTCTACATGCTCTACAGCATATGTTTTGAGAAAAACGTAATTGCAGCCTGCAGTATTTTCAGTGGTTATGAAAACAATGCTAAAATAAAATGCACACAAACTGTAGGGAGGAAATGAGGGTGGATGATGGTACAACAGGCAGGACTTGGACACTGGACACAGGGTTCACATCCGGAGTCTGTGGTTAGGCTCAGGCAACACAATGACTGTGGTAACACCCGCAACATTATCATTTATTTGGAGTTATGATTCTCTCCAACTCACAAGTCCAATATTCACACTCTTTTACCTCTGTTTTTGGTCTCTATCAACTTCTGCAGGAAATATCAGGCTATTTAGCTGCTAAATGCTACACTGTGTTCACCAGGAGGTCACTAAGTTTTCGTGTTTACTGTTTGATGCTTGGTAGATGAAATGATGTTATAAGTCTGTACAGCTGAGGGGGACTGTGGAGTCGAGTGATAATCCTCTGTGGGTTCATCACTATGAGAAATCCCTTTCATATATATGCAGTCAAATATTGATTATAACAGCTTTAAAATTGAGGTTTCAGCTAAATGTTAATAAAGTAAACTCGTCCTGTCTTGTGCTTCAAGTAAGTTTTTTCAGCATTTAACCAAGACCACAATGATTTCCATGAGTGTCTAAACATGAGCATGAACAAATATGAATCCAGCTTTAGTTGTTATGAGAAGATGTTATAGGAAAACATTACATTACATTTAGCTGACACTTTTGTCCAAAGCGACTTACAATAAGTGCAAACAATCATGAGGATACAAACTCCAAACAGCAAGAATCTTGCAAGTACATTAGCTTCAAATAGGTGAAATCATACAAGTGCAGAACAATAAGCTTCAAATAAGCCAAAGCAAAATGTGCTACATACAAAGACCACATTTAAAAAATAATAATAATAAATTCCCCTCATTGGCCGAAATGCAGTCGAAACAGCTGGGTTTTCAGTCTGTGGCGGAAGCTGTGAAGACTTCCTGCTGACCTGATATCATGGGGAGCTCGTTTCACCATGTTGGAGCCAGGATAGCAAACAGACGGTTTTATTTGAGGGGTCTCTGGGTCCCACTCGCAGTGAGGGAGCAGTGCGCTGATTGGCCGATGCAGAGGCAAGTGAGCGAGCTGGGGTGTGTGGTTTGACCGTGGCCTGGATGTAGGAAGAGCCTGATCCACTCACTGCACGGTAGACCAGCACCAGAGTCTGGAAGCAGAGTCAGACAGCCACTGGTAACCAGTGAAGGGAGGAGGAGAGGTGTAGTGTGGGAAAATGAAATGCATTGTCACTAAACCTTTTGCAGATAAGTTCAAAATTAAAATGTTGTGACTTCATAGATATTTACATTTATTAAAAACATTTCCCTCATAACGTTGATAAAAAGCTGAATTTGGATGACATTAGTTTTCACTTAAAACTTGTTTGTTGTTCTAAATTTGTACTATATATGGCAAACGTAATTTCCAGGAGACAGGATTGCCAAAAATGGATGCAGACAGCAGGGCAGACAGGGCAGACAGAGGTTCCTGGTTCTAAACTACTTGGTGTCTGCACCTGCCTACGATGACAAAATCACACAGACCCTTGCGGTTATGCAGATGTATAAAGTGAAATTGGAGCTATACTCCACTGTTACCTCCTCCGTCAGACTTTCACATCAGAATAAGAATGCCACACTACTTCCTGCTCTGCAAATGAACAGAGGTCATTTTAATCCCTTTAAACCACTGACTAATGCTGTTGTTTTTCTGCAGAGCACAGTCACCACTCAGAGGCTGGCTATCATTAAAATGCTATATGTCATTTCAAGTCGTTTGAACAAACATTGCCTTCATCTTTTTTCTGGTGAGGACCGACTTCCTTACAGCTATAGGCCTGGTAACAGTCTCAACTGAGAGCTCCACCTCAGTGTGAGAGTCAGTGTGGGTTTCAATTCTCTGAACATCAACGTGTTCCATCACAAGCCTGTTTCAAATATTATATTCACTAGAGGTCATATCTTGTCCTTCTGCTTCCCCCCTCCTGTCGTTCTCAATTGAAAAACTCTATGATGGACACCAGTGACTGACAAGCCAGTGGGAAAATAGCTTTGGGAAGACAGCCGGCTGAATGTTGAGCACTCGTTCTGCTTTTTGCTCTGTGTCGGTCGTCCTAGTTATTTCTTTAAATGTTGACCTTGTGGAAATTGCTGGTTGCTGGTTGCTCCCCGGGGCCTCAGTGGTCTGGGTCACAGCAGACTGCATCACATCCGCTGAAAGCTGGTTGTCGATGGATGCTACATTAAGTGCTGCCGGTACTCCACAGACCACTCACTACAGGGACCTAAGATCAGCAAGTGCTTCATAGGTCTGTGGTCATATGCATCAGACTAGGAAATGAAGCTGTTCGGCACCACTGATACGCTGCAGTTCATGTTCTGACAGTGAAAGACAGAAATGGTTTCTCAGAGTAGCTCTCTATTCCGCCAGTATGTTCACCACACTTGGCAAAAGAAATGCTGTCAAAATTCTGTTTAGTATTTTGTCAGCTTTTATGTGCACTTAAGCTTTTGTTCACATTTGATCAAGTAGCACCTAAACTGACTTTTAGAAAGTTTTACCCATTTACATTTTACCGCTTTAAAGGCAGAGATGAATTGATGTCATAACATAGAAGGAAACTATCAATAAAACGTGATATTGTTATCAGCTGGAATATGAATCAGCTCGCCTGTGAGGAGCGCCTCCAAGAGGGGAGAGGAAAGGCGATCTGCAAGACAAGAGGCATGTAGAGAAATACATTTATTTCAGTGGCAATTTATGTCTTCTGCCCCGGCTTCTTATTATCCCTGTCATAATTAGAGCAGAGCAGATAGTGAAAGGTTGGTGCAGGTAGAGGCTCATCTCTTTATTTTCTCTCATCTTTATAACTAATGGCTGCCTTTGATACATATTGAAATAATGCTATCAGTACTTGAAAACCACTCTGAATATTTCATGCAATTGCATCTGTGAGCGCCAGTGATTAACTGGTCCTACGAGCGTCATTGATATCTAATACAATTCACAGTGTTCAATCTGAGAGGGAACACTGTGTATGTGCCACACATTTTTGAGTTCCCCAAACTGTGGGATCCTTTTGGAAAGATATTGCGCGTACAAACCTAAGCAGAGATGTAATGCCTTTCTAGTGAAAAGACATGTTTGCAGTGACTGGAAGAATAATGGTGGAACTCATTGTAAATGAGCTGTCTGTCATTTGCAGGCTACAAATGTTAGTGCAAATAGTTATTTGCAGCCGATTTGCAGGAATGTCATTTAATAATACACATTCCATATGAATTTAGGATGTATTAAAGATGATTTGTTTTTGGCACACTTTCTCTTTCTTCCTCCTCATGATTTCCACCTTTGAGGCAGCAGTGGATGTGCCGATACTTTAAGGTTCAGATTGCTCTGATCGGTGTTAAGTATGTTTTTATGTTAATTAAGAAAAAATACCTGCCTTCACTAACCCACTCCCCTTTAGCATGCAGGTTAGGTTTTCATGTAGGTACTCACCTCGATTTAACAGCACAAAAGATTCTTATGTGAGATGCTGTATCAGAAAATAGGAGCAATATCTCTTATCTGTGGTCCCATACTTGGGTGGGTTCCTAAACGGATTAGGTTAAGGCTTGTGTTTTTTATCCATGAACCAATGTGAGAAGCACACAGCCCTCGAAACGTAACCAAAACAGAGGCGTTCCTGCAGCAGTCAATTTCTTAATCTAATCCTTGGCTGGTTTTGAACAGACTTGAGCAGCGACTTACTGGGGAGAATACCAATTGCTTGATAATATGAAATGAATTTCTTGATGCTAGGTTATCTTCAACAGATAATTGCTAAATCCTTTGGCTGTCTCGATCAGCAGAAGGTAGCAGAGGATGGGTGTAACTGGCATTAAGACCACAGCACTTGTGTCAGTTGTGTTTGTCTCTGTGGGGACACAAATGGCTTTCATATTTGGACCTGACTGTCGCTCAAAAAGTAATTTCATATCTGTGCTTTTTTACCCTGTATTGGTGGCAGTGGGGAAACAGTCTGGTGCTGATATAAAATAAATGTTGCATGCTTTGGCTGTGAGTAGTAACCGCATATGAAAGTACAAAACTATTCTCCAAAGGAATGACAGAGCCTCATCAGTATTCACTGCCTCTGGGCCAGCATATGCTCCACAACACCAGGCCCATGAACCAAACCCCAAACCCAACACATTACAATGCTGTTAGACCCCAATTTTATTCCATGTAATCCTAAATTAGATGTGTTTTTCTCATTGAGAAAGAAATATATTTTTGCACCATCACAATAACTATCATTTGAGAATTCAATTGTGTTTAGAACATTTTTAATTTGGTCAGGAACATTGATACACACTATTTGACTTTATCCCTTTACCTTCAAGTTCAATAGTTTGAACAAGTTTTCCTCAGATGTTCTCCCAATTTTCCGTTATATTTTGAAATAAAAATATTATCTGCCATACATAGAATAATGTGCCAGTTTGTAGATAAAACTTACCTCTCTAAAGCTTTTTATATTCGATCTTCATTGTGCTTTTGTGCATATTAGATGATGCAGCTGTCAATATTAGTGTTCTGAATCTTCTTTACATTGTCTTTTATACTTGTATTTAATTCTTTTCACATTTACAGCCTTCTTGCTCATAAGCATTCACCACAGACCCTCCATTCAGACCATGAGGTGAGGATCATCCTGGCATATTACAGACATTAATCTCACAAGAGAATGATGTATTGATCTTTTGTGCGCCACAGGTGCATCATAAAATGACCTCTGATGCATAATTTAGCAAATTTCTCCCAGAACTCTTCTATAGGAGAATAAAAAGTAAGGTTTTACAGGTGGCTCAGTGTTCACAACTAAACCAAAACAAATGGCACGCACTGTCAATTACACTGACATTTATATATTTATATATATATATATATACTGTATATATATTGCCCATTTCCTAAAAAATCACATATACTAATCGTGCCTAGATAGGTGTCTGAATTCAGGAAAACATTTTTACCATCTTTCAGCCATTGTTCATTTCCATGCAGTGTGTAAAATCAACTTGCAGGGACATGGGACTTTTTGAGATACATAATCCATCGCAATGAACAGCACGTCTGTTTTTATTATTGTCACGGTTACATTATGTTTGCACGCTAATGAAACCACAGTGCAGATAAATATGTAAAGGTTGCTGGTGTGCTGTGTTCTTGTGTGGAAGTCTCAAATTCTTGATTTGAAAATTACATTACTATTACATTACATTCCTAACAATATCAAGCACACAACAACGATCACAAACAATGACACACAGCTTGAGAAGAGAATTGTGTATTTGGTAGTTGCATCAAAAAATGTTTTCTGTTCAGCAGCCAGACTTAAAAAGTCCATTTACACTGGTAACTATGGTAACTTTGTATCAAAATGTAGCTTGAAAGGATTTCAGCATAGATAATCTTAGATGACATAGGTTTCTTCAGCCACAGCTGGACTCAGCATGCCCAGCAGGGCTAGCAAGATAAATGAATGCCACAGTGAAACCTGGACACAGATTTCTACTCTGCTCACTTTGAAGTCTCTGCATTTCCTATGGAAATAATAAAAAAGATACATCAGTGCTCTAAAAAAATTGTAATTATTTCAGTGGATGGAGAATCAAAAAAATCCCATTTCAGCTGGATAGCGGACCTGAAAAATATGCCTCTCCCTTTCATAAGCCTGGGAAATTGGGACATTGAAGACCAGGTGCCACATGGGGAAAACATTGTAATCTGACACTCATTTGTGATTGCAACACAGGACATCGAGGACGTGTGACTTTTGAATCGTCGTTTTAGGAATTGGAGGATCCATCATTTTGTCTTTCATTTCTACATTTATTCAAAGCTTTATAAGGCACCTGTTTATGCTCAGCATATGACTGGTCTTGACTGTGATATTTTCTTCTACATTCAAGGACCTTTCTATGTATACACAGACAATCCTAAAATCTAACTCCTCAATTCCTTCAAAATGAAGCCTTTATTGAAATCACTTTCTCAGGATCTCTGAGGATATGAGAATTTCAGGAAAGAGGATCCTGAATTGTGTTTCCGTCTAAGAGTGGCCAATGGTTCATTTTAAGCAGAGCTTAAGTGAACAAAGAGGAGTATAATAGTCTTCCTTGGTGGAATCCTGCAGCGAAGGACATTGGACTTTACAATTTAGTTGAGGATTAGATTGGGATTAATGCAAGTATGGCAGACGAAAAGGAGGAGCGTGTGAGCTGAGATGCCTCTGTTACAGTGTTGATATTCAAGAGATGTTCCGAACAGCTCTCAGCTGTGAATCACAGATGCAGGATTTTAAAATCTATCCTTCTCCTATAAAACGAGATTTGGAGACCTCCGTTTTAATGATATGCTAATTAAAAACGTGTTGCCATGTGATAATTATGTACTTCAATGAAGCCCTACGGTAGCACTATTCCTGTTTTTCTCCATTAGTTGTTGCTAATGTTCCGGAGTGTTGGACTGGTAGTCTGACAGCATTGCTTTGTTCATGTAGTCAAATGTTGCTCACTGGAAGTTTCGGGAGCTTCAGCGAGTCTGTTTATGGACCCACATGCCTTCTTTTTCTCTACACATTAACACCGCTCCTAAATTCTAACTCTGTCATTGTCATCTCTTAGTGTAACTCAGTATGGAAGGCTGTAAGTTTGTTTCAGTGTTGTTGTGGTGGCTTGTTACAGTGCCAGTATGTCAAAGGCATGTCTTGTTGGCTCTGATTGTTTCTGACATTTAAGCGTTTGTCGGGTGGTTGTTTTGAGGCAGCTGGTGTAAAATCTGCACACTTTGGTCTTTATTTTATTTTTTTATTTGGTACTTTGCTGTTTTAAAGCAAGTTGGATCCCTCGTGCTTTCGGGAATGACAATGCTGAGATTTCCCAATTTGTTTTTCCAGTTCTATTGTTGCAGTGAGTATATTGAAATATGACATTCCCTCGTAAGAATTGTCTCTAAACTAGGGGGAAAATATTAATAAAAATCTGCCATGCGCTCACAGAAAGAATCATGAACTGTTAAATAAGATACATATCAGCCTGAGAACAAAGCCAGTGCACAGAATGAGTGAAGACACCGTTTTGTTCTCTAGAGGGGGCCCCCACTAAATCTGTGATATGGATTAGAAAAATATTTCCACAACACAGATGGTTATCATGACATTATTAACTGGCTAATGACTTTTGTCTCTCTGGCTGTTAGCTTTCTACAGCCCTGTTTCAGGTTGGAATTTCATTGAACAAATAAATATAACTGCATTGGACTTTGGCTGAGGGAATTATCTGAGCATATTGAATTCATAGATCATTGTTGCTAGCTGGGGGCTTCAAAGTATCATTAATATTCTGATTCTGTGAACTACTCTCTCGTTCTTTCTATGTTATTACAGTGCTGTTCGTGGGTTGAAAAGCGACTCTGCTGGAGATTTTAAATAACTTTTTGTGTGCCGACTTCCAAACGTGCCACAGATGGAAGGAGCCAACAGTATTATCTATTGTCTTATACAACTCATTGAAATACAAATATGTTCAAAGCTGCTGCTGTTATGTCTGGTATGTAATCAATGCATTGATCAAGGTTATCTGTTATGTCCTGATGTAGAGAGTCAGGTCGACTCAGTAGTTGAGATCTGTTGAGGATAAGTAGCTGTGATAGTGGGGTTTGTCAGATTTATACAGAAAGGATTACCTCTGTGCTTTTGTGGGGATTTGAATTGATTAACAGTTAGAGGTTCCAGACTTCAGTTTTTTTATTTTCACTGTTTTTTTATTCTTTTTTGTGTGTTTTTGTTTTTTGAACATAAATTATGCTAATATGTGCAGTTGGAAAGTTGGAGGAAGGAAAATGTTCTACTATGGCATGTGATGTGTTCGCTAATGGCTGAACACAGAAAAAGAATAGGTTAGCATTATATTGACAATGAATGAAAATGTGATTTTCTGATATTTTGTGTACATTAGAGCCTGTGTTTGAATTGTTTGACGTCATCCTCATCGAAAATAATTTCAGGAGTTTCAGGTTAGGCCAGATGAAATGGTTGTGGCCATGTTAAGACTGAGGGCCACATCATCCCCTCAAAGAGAATGTTTCTTTCAAACATAATGTAGCTGGGATGAAAGAAGAAGACAAGAAGAAGACCTTGTTGGAAATTCTATATTCTTTTTAGTCTTGCTTCATAATGGTAGCCTCAAACCCAGTCACTCTGTCATTAAGAGACAACAGAGACTCGTCGAGTGTAAACCCAGTGTCCCAATGTGTGTCATGTTACAATCAACGTGATGGAACCCAACTAACATCCTGTCGCTATGCTCTTGAGCATTGGCCTTTTAAAATGCAGACTGTTGTTGCAGAAGTGTTTTATTTGTTTCTATTAGTGGACTGTTGCAAGTCACTGTAAACGCCTTGTTAATAATAATTCACACATGGGTCACAAATAAAACTTTCTTAGTTAGCAGGCAGACATACAGACACACAGACAGACAGACAGACAGACAGACAGATAAGCAGCACTAGGACATCACGTTTGCAGCCTCAGTAGGCATTTTACATTTTTTGCAGTGATCATTTTGGGGAAGCTAAGCTTCACCTAGCCTCTTAATAGTGCCGCTTATGGTTTCCCTTAAGTAACAATTAAATCAAACAAAAATGGATTTGATATTGAAAAAATAACTAAATAAGAAAAAACAGCTACTAAACTACTTAAACATAAAACCAATGTACAGATTAATAAGCCTGAATACAACTCTACAACACAGAGAATGTGACATGATGGGTGTTGATGCAATTGACATTTCAGTTTTTATCCCATTCAGTGCATCTTCACCTATTCTGCTGAAGATCACACCTACCTTTGATTCAGTCCATGTCAAATATGGCTCTTCCTCTTTCCTAATCTTCAGACACTCCATGACACTTTGGATTCACTTTGAAATGCCATTAACATAAATGTGAGCTCAACTCTTGGCTGTGAATGCTAAGGCTCTTACATTTGGGAAGGGAGGAGTGGAGCTGAGCAGGATTCGTGGGGGGATTCACTTTCACTTTCATCACACTTTTTGGCTTTGCTTGTTTTCCATTAATCTGTCAAAGGGAGAGAATACGAGATTCCTACAAGCAACAAGTTTCCATCTTTCAATACGTTGATGATGTCCCCCATACTCCTCATCTGTGGTATTTTGTTGCGAGATGTTGGATTAAATCAAGTGGCAGTTACATGCCTCTTCCTTTGTGCTGCTACTCAGATCCTCTCTCACAAAGGCCACTTCTCTTAGAAGATTAGGATGTATCCTTAGCTCCTAACTCACTTAGAATATGCTTTTGTATGTCACTTTGTAACATTTGATCGGTGCACATGCAGCCACTGCTTTCTGCAGTCGTATTTGAAGTCAGCTGCTAAACTAGTTCCACTCCGCAGTTCTGCTGTCACTATTTAATGACACACTTTAAGGATAACAGACACGTGTGGTTGTTTCAACTATATTTTTGGTTGGTTGGTTGGGTGGTTTGGACTGGAATATTTAAAAAGAGAAATATACATTTGAATTGATAGATTTTTGCTTCATGAAATTAGTTTGAAAGCTGTAAGTAATGTTGTGATGATTCAGGTATATATGGTTATATTGCAAAAATAGGAATTCCTATTATGACGATAAAAAAAAGTAATGCAGCTCATTTCTCATTGTCTAATCTCATAATCCTAATTCAGAAAATCTGCAAAACCTTAAATTTTGACGAACGATAAAATCAGCCCCTAACATTCTATCATTAATAAAGATAATAAAAGTGTCTTAACATCTGATCCGTCTTTCGAATCACACACAGCAATATTATTGCTGTGAAGTAGTTCAGTTGAGCCTTGCTGTTTCTCTCACACTACGGTAGAAGACAGAAATGCAGAGAACTGCATGTGTTCAACAGTTTACTGTTTTATAAGGAATTAGGGCATCCACATATTCAATCTTTCACATGTTGACTCCCGCCCTTTACTGATTCCTATTTTATATCATTATAATAATCAAGCATTTAAAACAGACATCAAAACCTAAAATATGTAGGTCAAGCCCTGGCACACTGAAGCTTTACACTGAGGCTATCCCAGCTGTGTCCTCAGTGTCAGGCCAGAAATGTCACATTTCTACAACTGAATCAAAGCTTTGAAGAATATGCAAGTAGGCATTAGAATAAACTTTTTCTCATCTTTGAACGCATAGTAGTGACATGCAGTCTAATGAAGACTACAGGGGAGATATCTCATTGAATGTCACCGTGAAATGTTTGGGGAGAAAGTTTACAAAGATTTAAAAGGGTTGGAATGTCAGCCACATTCAGTGCATCACTGCTGTACTCAATGTTGAATATGAGGCTGGTACAAATATTAAATATGAACAAAGACATCAAATAAGAACTTTTCTGAGTACTTTGAACATGACATCATGCATGCTGGACATTTCTTAATAATAATGGGAAACTTTTCTAACAGTAAGTTTCTACAGTTGCAATAATAAGGAATTATAAGCTTTGAGAAGCAAACGTGCTGCAGGGTGGCTTGCTCGCTGTAACTTCTATAGCTATGCTATAACAGCAATTATGAGCAAACTATGTTAAGCATAGAATAGAGTGGAAACTTTTGCAAAGACAGAAGCATTCATATTCCTACCACCATAGTTTCATCTAGATCAGTGTTTTCTGTTCTTATCCATGAAATGATAGTACAGGTACATATTTGCACACTCAAATGCTTGTTTATCCATTCTTCACAACCTCTACTTAGGTTTCTGTTGGTGAATTTAGCAGTTACTAGTACAGTGCCCGTTCAAATGTGTGCCTGTTCGGAACAGACCAGATGAGCCTTTTCTCGAGATCTGCTCACCTAAACAACTTCACAAATTCAACTCTGCGGTACCTTGGTTCCAGGGCAATATTACACCTGCCATGACATAGTTGCATCCACTGGCAATGCTAGAATGTATGTGTCATTTGGTGCTCATATGAAAAAGCAACAAATAAACCACTACCAAAAGCAAAAGCTATTTGTTTTATTTTGTTGAGTTATATTCTCGCCTTTTAAAAAGATGACAAAAATGTGCTTATCTTATTTGGCTTGTTTGAAAATACGTAAAATACTGTAGTACCTAAAATGCTACATAAGTTCATGTATGTAGGCAATGTTGTGGTTTTATTTTAGGACATCTTTTTATTTGTTGTCAGTGAGTAATACTGAGTAAGAATGTAAGATTTATTCGGTTTTATTTTCTATGAAAGATAAGAAAAGAAGAGACTGTCCTCCCCCAGAAAATGACCCCATAGGTTGTTTGCACAAGTGGCTTATTACAATCCATAGTTACGTTAATTGTTAGGCTGCGACCTCCATTGGCCATAGTAATTATGACGGGAACAAAAGAGGAATTCAGGTGAGTTTGTATAAAGGGAGACAAAGAGTGCATAGGGACAAGTTTGGGGTGGATGGTTAGCTCAAACACAGGACACTCACCCAGGAGACCGCTGTTCATGTCCCGTGTGAAACTTAAAGTAAACGTTGTTTGCACATTGTTTGCTCCTACCCTCTAACAGGATCCACAGGAGCGGTTCCAAAATTAGCATCTTCTCCACAGGCATGGGACCAAAACAACTCATATTTAAACATATCGGTTGTCGTTTCAAACGCGTGGTTAACGTGTTATCTTACGAAACATACTTAACTTACATTAGGTTGCATGTTGCCTCAAATACAATACTTACTTCTTTTAACCCAAACATTAATCTTTTACATTACATGTCACTTTAGCAGATGCTCTTATCCAGAGCGACTTACAGAACTAACTACAGGGACAGTCCTCTGGAGCATCTCGGGGTTACCTGCCTCGCTCAGGGGCTCCATGGTGGCAGCCTGGGTATTGAACTCCCAACCTTCCAGTGTTTTATTTGGAAGCCTGACCACTAGACCACCACCAGGATCAGGGTTTCCTAATCCTAACCAAATTGTTTTGTTGCCTAAACGTAACCAAATGTCTCACAACGTTAACCACGCGTTTGAAATGGCAACCATTACGTTTAGATATAAGTTGTTTTGATCTCATGCCAGCGGAGATGATGCTAATTTTGGAACCGCTCCTGTGGATCCTGTTAGAGGGTAGGAGCAAACAATGTGGTCTTATGGGTTGGAGGACTCATTGTGAAAGAAATAACAATAACACTTGCAGGAGTGCTATGTACACTAAAATATTATTCAGGTTACAGTTTGCAATACATACAAATGTAATTACATTAACCCCTACTGCTAGTTAGATGAATTGCTTACAGTACATTAAAGTGATGATTACCAACTGACCTCATTGCCTTAATAAGCCAGTATTATATGTATCTATTGTGGATGCTTTTGGCATTTCAGTTCTGTGATTACTGCTTCTACACACATTATTCCTCAGCTCTTCATTTACTTTAACGAGACATGTTTTAGGTTAACCCATTAATCAGCCAACCTGCTAACACTCCACCACTGCATGCATTGTTCATTTTAACCTTGCTTCTTGTCACTTACTGTGCTGAGGTCACTCTGCACACAGCATATGGATGTGTGTCGGCACAGGTCACTGCTCCAGATGTGCATGAATTTCAAATTTCTCCCAGAAGTAAATACAGGTAATTAGTGCCTCAGTGCCATCGTGTTATGTGAAGCTGTCAGGTGGGAGGAGTCAGGTATTCTTCACTGTAAGACTCTGCTTAACTCTCCTGTCACATACGTATGAGACACATATGACCTGATACATATGCTTTTAGAAAAAAGCACATTGCATGATCAAAATAAAGTTCACAATTATAATCCAGTTTATATTATAATACAGTTAATGAAATTGAGTTGAGGCTCAGAAAGAGCTCCATTGTGACTTTTTATATGAATCAACACTTTTGAATTTGATCCGTTTAGCCACAGACCAGGAAGTGATTTTCATACATTTAAAACAACTTGGTGTCTTGGTTCTGTGTTGTGTCCCCCTTGAATAACAAATATACTTAACTGCTCAGTATTGAAATGCATCCATGGTAATATTCTTGTTCATCATAATGTGTGTACTGCGTTATAGTGTAGGGTATAGGGTCTGTGCTCAAAGTGACAGGTAGTATTAGTATGTCAGGACGGGTCTGTGTGTCTTCACACTTTTGTCTGGAAATCATTTCCAAACAAAAATGAAAAGAAAAGGAAACAGGACTAAACATATAATTAGCTTTAAAAGGCCTCGGTAGTATAAGTGTCCAATGAACACACAGTAGTGTCCAGGTCACAGCCTCCACTCCATCTCTCAGCAAATTACTCCTGTAGTCTGAGTTACTTAATTGTATTGATCCAGCTGTCTTTTTCTACTTGGGTGTCGATTTTTTTGGCCCAACTCATGACCAAAACAAGTTAAGACAATTAACAAGTTCAAAAACCATAAAGGGATGCTTTAAGAGAAGTTTCTGGAAAACACAAGCAAAATGATCAGAACTGGCAACCACATTCGTACTAAACTGATCCCCAGTTTAACCAATCAAATGCCCTGGAATATGCCGAGATTACTGTACTTCTGTGCCAGTTGTTGTACTTGTAATCCGTTTGTGGCGTAGAAATGTGACTTCTGTCTGTTACATCTTCAATTTGTGCTGAAGATGGACATGTTTTTATTGTAACATTGGTGCAGTTTATTAATGAGACATTGACATTCTTATGATATTATTGAATGCAATGACTGTATCTATACTCAAACCATGCAAACAAGGCAAGGACATGAAGGTTAAACCAAAAGCTGAAAGGGACATTTTTATAAGGTAGATTAAAAGAAAAAAAACGTACAGTATTAGGATACTTTTGCTGGTATGCACAAGGATGGCTAAGATGACGTAATGCTATCTATTAGCGTATTCTTCTATGGATTTCAATATGAACTGATGTTAGGCAGGCTTTAACAGTTTGAACAAAATTATCATTTCGGATTTTACAATTAGCTTTAAACAAATGCATCGTTTTGACTGGAGGATTCTCTTGAAGATTTTCAGAATGATGCAAACGTTCAGCTGTGATGTTGAATGTTCCGTTGTATCTTCCACTTCCCAGCCTTCCTCTATGTTATACACCTACTCAGACGGTGTGCATGCACCACTGATAACTCTCCTAACATACATTACTCATAGCAGGTGCCCAAAGCAAATTATTCAGATAAATTAGCAGCAGGAGTAGAGTGTTATATCACACCTGACTGTGCTGGTACATGTTGGGGCCAACTGAAGGAAATGGGCTTTTGAAGTCGAGTGTTCACTATCAAATTCACTCTTCATTCATGTCTGCCTGCAGTCAATCACCACTTCTCTGGCCCCTTTTGCTTTGTAACTAGTAACCAGGATGGAGGTACAGGTCTGCATTTTGGCGTGTTGCGCTGGCTCTATTGAGCCATATTTTCATATTGCATTTTCATTTTGAGCAAACAGAATAATTGAACAGCATCCAAAAAGCAAACCATAGGCAATGTGAATTAAATAAGTAGCATAAGTTATACAAGGATGTCACATCAAACTGTATAGGGAGATAGAGGAAGGTTTGAATTGTTGTAGAAACATCGAACTGCAGATTTATTCTGATTTCAAAGCAACAAGGTGTCCTCTCCCCCCTTGAATGTATAGCCATTAGATGATATGGAATACTTATTAGATATGGTATATATGGCTGTATGACTACTTGTTAAATATGTTATTAGTTGACATACCTCGTCACCATAATGTGAAGAAGCATAAATCCCGGGCTGCATCTTGAAGCCTGTGATTTCTGACTGGTGTCGCCTTGAATTTGGGCTGTCAAAGTTGAACTGTATCAGATTTCCCTTTGCATTTTTGAACTAAAGTTTGTGACAGATGACTTGAAAGTTGTACATTTTGCGTTTTATGTTGAGAGTTTTTTTGGAACCCCTTACTAAAGTAACGGCTCTTGATTTCTGGGGAATTCCAAAATGTCAAAATATTTTCAAATAGAATTTTGATGTATGATTTTTTTTCCACTCTTCTCCCTTCTGGTTAACATTTGGAAAAACAGCAATGTAAAAACAATGTTCCTGTGTATAATAACTCCTGTACTTACCTCTTGGTACCTCTTGAGCCTAATTAGGACCTAAAAATAGAGGAGGGCAACACAGCACAGAGAAAAAGAGATGAGATGCTGAATTCAAAGAGTGATTCGCTTGTAGCCGCAGGCTTTTTTTGCATTTGAGGTAACAGCAGGGTTCATTTGCGACACCTAAGGGACCTTTCGGTGTATTGCCAAGTCTCAGGAGAAGAGACGTAAGGTTGTTGGGCCCAAAACATTTCTATTAGGAGAAAGTCAAAAACACAACGTGCCAAAACAAATACAACAGTGGAAACGTGCCGCAAATGAAAAAACATTCTGCAGAAAAAAAAAACAAAAACAAAACATTAACAGCAAGCTGCAAATACAGAAACAATGCAAATTCAAAAACACACAAAGCCCAAAAACAAATGCAACAGCATAGCTGCATATCCAGTCAACACAATGGAAGTCCTCCAGAGCCCTGTTTCAGAAAGCAGGATGAGCAAAAACTCTGAGTTTGTTCACCCTGAGATAAAGGAAACTCTGGGTTTTCTTTTCCAGAAAGATAGGTAACTGAAACTTAAACTCAGAGTTTACCATGGTAACCTTCAGCAAACCCTCTCTGTCTCCTCCTTCTTACAGAGCCAGACATGGCGTTTTATTTCCTCATTCTCACTCCGTCAGTATCAAAGTGCCAGAGCGCATTAGTTAGTGGAGGTTTAATGTTTGTCAGAACCAAAATCCCTCAGTTTAGAATAAAACTTCTATGTGTTATTCTTTTTGCGAGGGTTTGCGAAGTTCTTTTATTAAATAACTTTTTCATATTGTGACACTTTGCATACAAGAAAGGGGTCAGTTTGTAAGAGCGGTTCCACTAAAGTGTTTATTGCACATAATGTGTAAATTCAGTTACATTGTAAAAATCGGTGTAAAGCTTATACATGTATGATCAATGAATAGGCAAATTATCTCTATCACTCATGATGGTTACGAGTGATGTGTTTTGTTTTTGTTTTTTTTTTTTACTACAAACTGCATTGTTTGTGTATTTGCAGTGTTTTTCTGGTGCATTTGTCTTGTTTTCAGTTGGGTTTTTTTGGAGCACGTTTCCTTTGTTGCATTTGTTTTGGATTCCCATATGTGTTTTTAACTTTGCTTAGTTTCTGAAGCTGCAGCACGTTTCTCCTAATGGAAATGTTTTGGGCCATTGTACCGCGTTTACCCTTGTCGGCCACCGTAGCTCAGTAATAAAGAATCAACGTTAAGTATAGATCAATGTACTGCAGAAAATAGGGCTTTGGTGTCATCGCAAAGCATTATTTCTACAGTGACTGCATCTTCTGTGACAGACAGACGCAGAAACACTGACATCTACGTACACGCTGCACTAATTAGATACGTCTAACATGATAATCAATGCTCTCTGTTAATAAAATGATTTGTTCTACTTGTTTACTTAATGACTAGACTGACCCATGTGATGGAATTCACTGAAATGAGAGGACCTTTGAGCAGCTGTTGCCATTAATTATTATTCCCATTCTTTTCTGCTGCTCCCACGTTGTGAATCTGCATGTTTTATTCATTTATTAAGATCGCATATGAAAGAAAATTGAAAAGTGTTGGTGATTTTTAATATGTACATGTTGAATCTGTGATTTTGTCAGATAATGGTGTTTGTAACTGAGAAGTTGTTCACGGGAATGATCGATTGGAATGAGTAATGCTAGATTCCTAATCAATGTGTTTTTGTCAAGTCATTTTGTTAAATGCAGAATCCCTTTATCCAAATACACACATAAAGACATAACTGCACATTTGGAAAATCCTAAACTGTCCTTTGTGGACTGACTGTGTCACGCTTCATCGGACCTGCTTTTAACACAGTCCTCAGTGCAGTGATAACATACGCTCAATAACTCCTGACATTGCACACTGAGTGATCACACACAGGCAATAATAAAAGAAAAAAATCAGTAGTGGTCTTTCTTTGCCCCTGCCTTCTTTACCTCTCAGCTCTCAGATACTTCTTGTTAAATCTCGTGACCCTTTGACCCACCTTGCAGCCTCCACATCCAGCATTCTTACCTTGCAGCTTTGCAGAGGCACTAAGCCAGACCAACAGGGATCCGTGATGGATGTGGCTCGACAGGAGTCAGAAGTTTTGATGTGTTTCCAGCAACTTGTCAAAGGAGGGTTGAAAAAAAAATGTGAGAAGAAGAATGAAAAATGAGTGTGAGAGAACTAAAAACAAGATAAATGGAGGAAGAAATGTTCTTATGTCCATTCGCCATACTGCAGTGTCTTACATGCTTGCATTCATAGTAAACTGTTGCTACTCTGCTGGTGGATCAGAGAGCTGAACAGTGCTTTACCAGGAATTATCTCGCCTCAATAAACTGAGATGATCACATCTGAAGCTTTGTCTGTATGTCTGTCTGTATGAACTGAAGTGGTGTTGGCATAACATTTGCATTTGTTGGATCATTTACTTTGGGGAAACTGATTGGAAATATATTAGGTTTATTAAACTGAAACGTCAGTTTCCTATCACTATGTAAATGTTGCTATTAATGTACATTCAGAAATAAATGCTATGGACCTAGAAATACAGGTATTACCAGTGTATGTGGTTGTTAAGGAGAATAAATGGGAAACTGTCTTTATGTGAGTATCAAGGGACATTTTGCTTTAGACAATTTCTGTTTCAGTCATTTCTATGAAATTAGTGCTCATTTGGATGTAAAATCTCAAATAAACTCTTTGTCAGTCTTCATAATCTCCTTTCACCATCAATAATTTAACTACAGACTCTTCATTGATGACAACACAGATCAAAGTCTTAATTCTCATTTATTGTCTGTTAGAGTGTAAATTCACAAATGATAATTGAACTGTTCCAAAGACATAGGAATAATAACTTTTGGAATATTCTATTGAGTGATGCTTCTCGTCACAATGAAGGGATGTTGGGTTACAGTCTGAATTGGGCTTTCGATGGATGTTTAGTTTTACTATATAGTACTATAAAATAAAGAAATGCTAAACCCCCATAATAATTATATGTGTACTGATGTCCATAATACTAGTGGCCATATGGTAGAAAGATAATCATTAAATGTCATTGCCCAAGTGGGCAATACATCAATATGATGCTAATAGAAGAGTCAGTCAGATTGTGAAAGCACAGCTTTCCCCTGAAAGGATGGTTCTCATTTTTCCAGTCTTTATTGATTCTGTGTTATGTAGCATATTTGGCAATATCATTCATGTTTTATTACGAATGCGTCAAAGACACATTAACATTTATTCACCACTATCAGTCTGGAATCCATTCAAGCCTCTGTTATCTTGAAATCTAAACTCAAAAGAATGGATTTGTCTTTCCCATTGATCACTTCAGCAATTGGAAGATTTATTGCATTTTAAGATGAGAGGTGCATCAAACCCCTCCAACAAACATTTTAATAGTTTTCCTTTTTCATTCCACCTCTCATGGTGCATACATGGTTGCAGGGTTCACACTCTTGAGCATTCTAAAAATAGCTGTCATAGAAGAAAAAAAAATCTGATTTCTCACTTTGGTATTCCAAAGCACTTATTCAAATGAACCTAGTGAGCTGCCCATAAAACAGGAACATTACATATCAGTGAAAATGTAGTCTCTCCTCTTCACATGCTTGATGTTTTTGAGGTTATTTGTATGGAAATATAGTTTTAAGTACACATGTCTGATAGGGACAGGATCTTTAGTGGCAGATCATCCTTTGATTTCACAATGTGTGTGAGCATCCACACATGTCTCTGTTCTCAGTAATTAGAGTATAATTCATCTAAAAACAGGCAATTCACACACTACAGCCTGCATTTTATTGAGGGACTAAAAGTCCCTAGAAAAAAAAAAAGTCTGCTTGTGATTCAGATAAACAATAAACAATAAACTCCTTTAAAAGCCCTCTTTATTTCTTTCAAATGCATGTGTTTCCAAATGCAAAAAGAGAAGCTTGAGGAGTTTCTTAAATGAACAAAGATTTTGATCTATGTGAAGGAGCTCTACAATAAACCCTTGTAGGGCCTTTACAATCACATTCTTGGTGCTTTTGCAGCAAAAAGGTATTCCAAGTAAAACAGGGCCAAAAAACTCACCTGTGGCAAACTGTGCCAACATCTCCCAAAGAAATTGTATAAGATGAACTGCTTTCTTCTAAACTGCCAGAGTTGATGGCCTATGTACCACATTCTCATCTGCAGGCTTGTCTTTCTCCCCTCCCTCAGATTTGTGCCGTGGCATTGATTCAAATCTTTCCAAACTCATAATGGAGAAAAATGCATTTGGCAGAGCTGAGATCATGAGCATTAAATGAGTGGCAACAACTTTAGCAACAGCCGGTTTACAGGTATGTGAAATTAGCGCGTGTTTTTTATAAGCCAGCTGCATTTCCTTATCCAAGGTTTGTTGAGGTGAAGCTTATTCTGCCTTATTTTAATTACATTTTTTTAAGTCAGCGTTGTTGCATGAGTGGCTGCTGTTCCCTGTAGTCACATCCCACCCTAGTTCCCTTACAGGAGGGAATTTAGGTCCCTTTGCTTATGAAATCCTAAATGTATGAATTCACAATCATCTGCTCTAGATTTGATCTCTTATGTATGTGCCTATGTCTTTTAAACATAATGGCCCAATTGAGGGAAGTGCTTCCAAGTAGTATTGCAGGTGGTAAAATGTAAGTGGTGGCTCTGGTCATCACAGGGAACCTCTCCTCACTTCCCCTTGTTTCACAAGTTGCGTACACATTAGTCAGTTCTGACAAAAGAGGGAATGTCAGAGCCTATGTGGTGGAAGCCCGACTCTGCCAGGTGATTCAGGACATGCTACACTAATGTCACCTACCATGAGAATTATTCTGCAGTACTCATAATGGGTCTCTTGCATCAAGTCACTGGAGAGTCCTGACACCTACGATCTGGGGAAATCTCCGCAAAACATGGTCGGTAATGATGAATTTAAATGCAAATGGCAACTTGATAGGGGAAACAAATTACACCCATCACTTGGCTAAATTGCTCTAAATTGAAGATGAGTTCCCAAACCTGAACATATTGCACCACTGGTTTATGAATAAAATAGAATACAGAAAACAAGGTAATAGCTAATTTTACCTCCTCCAGTTACCACGGCCGGGGGAAATAAATGGCCGGCACTGATTTTGATGTATGATAACACATCATAAATACAAATTTGAATTGTTTCTCTGGTTGTAGTTCTAATGTGAGAGGCAACGTCCGTTTTCTGTTTGCCAGACATTTGCATTGTCTTTTGTTTGAGTGAATAACAGCAGGAAAAGCATTTACAGGCTCTTGTCGACATCGTTTCCTCTCCTGTGTAAAACAGTGCCCTATCAAAATGCCACAGGAGAGCAATGGGAAATCATGGCCAATGTTTATAGTTACATTTTTTCTGTCTCTGTATTAATGCAGCAGTTGTTGCAATGTGGGTTAGAACAAGCACTTTAGCTTCTCCTGACAGATTGACTGTGTGACACCGTTATTGACCTCTCTCCATCCCATTCAAGCTGCCAGACATTTATTTTCTGTGCACCTCCAACACCGACTAAATGTGAGCTTCATCGAGAAGAGCTAACATGGGAGGGGAATATTGTCTCTTTTTACCCATTAAGCCACAGAGGATAAAAGAACACTCTTTTCCTTTTCACCCCCCCACTCACTCCATGTTATCCTCATAGTGGGGAATGCAGGGAGACTTCGAGATCAGTGGAGCAGTCAGGTGCAGAATACAGATCAGCAGCAGGGAGAGCTGGTGCCCAGACTATTTAGCATACCTAATTGACCTCTATCTGAAAAACCCCTGCACTGTGACTAACCCCACCGCCTGCCCCCGCCAGCCCCAACCCACATCCGCCATAATATTGTTTTCTGACTCAGTGCTTACAGCCGTTTTTAGTGATGAGTGAGCTTAATCATGGTTCAAACCATCAGTATGTTTGTCTGCTGCGTGCTTTGCAACAAAATGAAACCCTTGTGAGCCTCTGGTTTGTTTTGTTCCCCCCCCCTCCCCCTCACACCCTCCCTGCTGTCATCCAGAGAAAAGAATCACTGAGCCTTGACGAAAGAGGAAGTGAAACTCAGTTCCCCTTAAATGTTTCAATGCTACAATGTGTCTAAAGTAAGAACCAAATCACATCAGTATAGCTGGCTTCCAGCTGTTATTCATCATTTCAAACCAGAACTTGCGCCTGTGTTTAATATTCCAGCCTGTACCCTTAAAATTTAACTCACCGGTTGAAGTGTGAAGAGTAGTTAGTTTTATGCTTAATGAGGACATTAAAGACTGAGCAATGTTTGAACAGAGTTAACAGGAACTGTATTGGACTGTCTCAAATAGCACTGCCACCACAGTGGGATATCCCAGGAGGCCTCTAAAAATATGCAGTAATTAAGCACTCACGTCATTCTAATGGGATTATTACAGTAGAAAATATCGTAAGATTTATATTTAACCTCAGGAAGCAAAAGGAGGAGGAGGTGAGCTGTACCAGACATTTCACTAAAGAAGAAATACACAAATGTCTCCCACCAGTGTATGTCATGTGAAATAATTGTATGATTGGGTAAATAGGCTGAAATACGTAATGAATACTTAAATATTTCCCCATGAGAACTCGAAAACTTACATTAAGTGTTGAAACATTAAACTGAAGGTATCTTTCTGATCCATACATATATTAATGATAATGTTCCGTGTTAAGTTGAACTGTTCTGTTTCTTACTGCAGCCAAATGGCATCTTTGCACACAGTGTCCTTAAACGTGCCCTGGAGATTTGATCAATGATATGTAATGAAGACATTGCAAATATTTGACTTCTTTTTGAAGGGTAAAGGGAAATTCACATTTTATATAACCTGAGTCTTATTTTTGGGTGAACATTATTGATAATAACAACTCCCTCAGCTGCCGACTCAATGGCTGAGGACTTTGCTAACAATACATATCCTATTGTTGTAATTAAGCACTTTTAACACACCTGGAAATTACCAAAACTACAGTAGATAGCAGAACACAGTTTACAGCAAACATGAAGCCTTAAAATTTGGAATTTTCCAAGTTTTATTGTAATTTCGATTGTTTACAAATCGGGAAATACATTACGTTCCACACTGCTCTCGAAACATGATGAAGAATCATATATTTATATTTGAAAGCAAATAAAGTATGTGTCGTCAGTTGATGTCTTGAATCAAGCTCAGCTTTGTATCATGTACCTCAGCTCCGACACTACCAGGGATCCAACACTCTCTGAGGTTAGTGAACCAGCATGGTTGAATTGCTACTTAATAACAGCAGAGAGAAACAAAAAGACTGATGCAATCCCAGACTCTTTTCCAGACCTGTGGATGGATAGTTCCATTGGACACAGTGGGCACATCCAGTCTTAATGGGTTGTTAAACCTTTTTATGTGTTTTTGTGACACTCCTCACTGCAATTAAGAGATACGGGGAAACACAGCTATGGGTGCGATTAGAAGCAATGCCGTGGTGTGTACACAGTAATTTGCACTGAGTGGTTGAGCCACAAGGTTCCCCTGGCCACTTGGGATTTATAGACCGCCACTGGTTCAATATCTGGCAATACAAAGCAGGATTTCATTCAAACAACTTGAAGCCAAGCCACGCTTGCTTGGCTTTTGCCACAAAAGTCATGAATCTGCACATGTAGTGTGCAGTCATGACAACGAGCCGCCAGTGAGATCGATGACGAAGCCCCTGTTTGATGGACCCTGGGCTGTAAATCTTTCACCATGAACCTTCCCAGTAGGGACCTCAGAAGATGTTACACAGTACATGGTTTCTTGGCAAATATGTGCACGGCTTTAGCAGTGAAGCAGTACATGCATGACACAGATAGCTGAATCATCATATATCACTCCACTTGTCATATTGGAGCTCTTTCTAATTTGTGTTTTGATGACATCATCATATTTACTCACCTGTTAGTCTCAGCTCCACTTCCCAAGATCAAAGCAGGAGGATTATGTTAGTATTTTGGAGAAAATAACTCAAATGGATGGGTACATCCAGAAAAATGTCACAAGTGCAATACACTCTGCAACTGGAGATAAAAACAGAAATCAATTTCAGGTTTAAATGATGTGAATGCGGAACATGTGCAGTTAGTGCTCGTTGTTTGACAGCTGGTAATGCATTGGGGTTCAAGGAATCAATAGCCAATGTTTTTTTTTTGCCAATATTCAAATATACAGTATCTTTATTGACAATTCACACCCATGAACATCTGTTTGGCAGGATTCACTGCTGCGGCCGTTGAGTGAAAGGTGGAGGATGATGTTGACAGAAGATATATACTTTATACATATACAATTTGTTTTAATGTTACAGAACAGCAACCACTATCACTTTAAAACACCACAAGTGAAATGTAATGTAATGCAGTCAAACATAGGGTGAATCTAACAAGTAACAACGATTCCCTTAATAAGAAGAAGTGAATGTGACAGTAAAGACTGTGAGGCGAATACTTCACGGGTTGTTGATTGTTGACTTTCACTTATTCCTGTGGGTGTCAGGTGATTGACAGAGAACAGTGCGTGACGTAATGTGTTTCCTGGTTGTAAACAGCTGACGTTAACCTTACAGAATTACAATAAAACTTTGAGGATTCCTAACTGAAAGGCTTCATGTTTGCTGTGTTCTGTAGTTTGCGGCATTTTCAGGATCAATAAGAATTAATTGTGGAAAATGGCTTCTTATGAAAATGATCCCTGATGTCTTCAGCTTGACTGACTGTCAAGAATACTGTAAATAAAAAGGGAAATGTGTGGCATACATTTGAAGTACTGATATTGTGGTACAGTAAGCTGGTAAAACTAAGTTAATACCTCTGTTAACAGGAAATACCTTTTGTAAACCGACCTTGTTGTATGAAAGACTGTGTATTAGCTGCAATTAAGCCAGGGAGTTTTATGAGCTCATTTACTATTTGCTTTGATTATGAGGCTCATGAGCAAAGGTTTGGGTCTGTTTGTGTCTGTCTTGCTTAGGTTTCCATCGCCCGGGGGTTCACTGCAAACACATGTAGTTGTTCCTAAAGGCCTCAGCTCCATCTCTGGTCCTTTAAGAGGCTTCAGATTTTGGACATTGGAATTTAAGTTGTCTCAGCTATTTCTCTGCATCAATAAGCTTATGTTCCCCTTGCCTGTGCTTTTTCACACTGGACAGGGATCCAGGGTTTTTCACAATACACTGCTGGTGAGAGTTTCTGCACTATGATTGTAAATGATGCTCGGAGGAGCGTGTTCTTGATGTTTTCAGCCCAGTTGTGAGGAGCCATCAAGTTGTTTGAAGCCCTCCAGATATAATTACTGCACTGTAGCAGTCGTCTGTAGGTTTAGTTTGACATTATTGACATTGGTGTCATTGCTTATGGCCTTAATATTAAAATCAAAAAGGTTTATTACCTCTGATGGATATGGTGGATATGATGCCGCTTCTTTCATACTTACTGTTTATTACTTCTGCAGCTTTAAGTAGGACAATAACCTGATTTATACTTCTAAAACAATGTTGTCTTTCCTCGTATACATGTACATATTAATATTAATAAAAAAAAAATGTATGTATTAATATGTGTCAGTGAGTCTGGGTATGCCAACGTACAATGGCCTCTTAACAACGAAAGACTAGGGCTAGGTATCAATTAAATTTTTTCTAAAAACACTCAAAAGACTGTTTTTATTCAGAATTCAACAACCTTGGTGGCTTTTCTGAGCAAAGGGCCGAGACAACTGCAAGCAAGAAAGATATTCAATGCACCCTGAGTCCTGAGTATAATGACAAACCTTTAATATTTCATCAGGTTTCAGCTAAAAGCATTTATTGCCGTGTTGAGCCAACACCCTGTCATGTAATGTTAAAGGCTTTATACTCAGCAGTGCCTTGGATTATTTCTTGTTTAAAATCTTTTTTTGATTTAACAAAACGAGCCACAAAAAAGCAATAAAGTTGTCCTGACACACACACTTCAACACAATAATACAGTATACAATTGGCAAAAGGATGACGTTGAATTGAGAAATGTCTGATCAAATTAATATGTAAACAAGACTCAAAAAAACATTTGATGATCACAGCCGATACTTGACAGTCTTTGATACTCACATTTCCGGTCATAAATGAATGAATGAATCATTTTGAGGTTTGATACCCACATCTGCAAAAGACTGGAGATTGATGAGATAGTTAAAATATTATCAACATTAGAAAATAAAGATTGCCCAAATAGACACTACTTTATTCTGAAGAGGCAAACTGCTGCTGATTTGTGTGGTCGGTTGCTTAAAGACTGAAAAGATAATTCAGTAATATGGATGTGATGCCTTTAAACGTCAGATACACCTGAGATACAACCTAGGGTCCACTGTGACACATAGTTAGTGATGCCATTGGACATATTTTAGGTCCTTCAACATCAGACAGCTTCATCAACGTGATGCAGGTTGATCAGACACTGACTAATGTCCCATCCAGCAGCACCCCACAGATCGCTCCTTCTGATCCATAGCCATGTGGAGGCTCTTTCAGTAGCCTCCGTGATGCCCAGCATTGTGAATGCTCTGCAAAGAGAACAGTCAGCAATGCCTCTACATCCCACTTCTGTGAGTATGGAGCAAACTCTCCATTTCTGCTTTTAACACTGCTCTTCCAGCTGCTGATATTTGGCCCTCTTCCTCTCATGGACCTTCTTGATCCGCTCTTCCCATGTCACCTGCTTTGAGTCTTCTGACAGTTCAGGCCATAGTGATATTGGTGTAATGGTGTCAGGGAACTTAAGCTGTCTGCCCACATCCACAAGCAGCTGACAGTCAGTCTGTAGTGAGTAGGCCTGTTGGCTCCCTGGACTGTTTTTGGGGCTGCTCTTGAGAGAAATACGCTTCCTAGGTGGGCGGAGGTGCTTGCCGCTGCTGTTGGTTGATATGATCCGCTCTGCCTCAGCCTTCAGCATCGGGTTATGTCACCAGCATTAGCAGCCTTCTTTCAAGGCCTTTGGGCACCGGCTCAGTATGTTCTCCACTGTTCCTCGACTGAGGCAAAGGGAACATATACTGGAAATGCCTTGCTGTTTGCCCCAGGCGTGGAGGTTGTATGGACTGGTTAGCACATCACACACAGCCTGAAGCACAAGCTTGATATGTGACTGGCAGATATCAGACCACAAGAGCTTGAGCTGAATTACACTTTACCACCTAGTCTCTGTTCTCTGCTGCCACATACTTATCTGTATTTTTAATTGGTTTGGAATATCAATTCACCTGTCATCTTTTCTAGGAGATGAATCAAAACATCCGGCCACCTGCCTACATATTAAAGTGGCAAGTCGTTTTCACGTTGGTAAAAACTTCATGCTCCTGGAGATCACAAACCTAAAGAAGATCTTTGATTTGTATTGTTCTGTGGTCTGGTGTACCTGAACGACGGGGACAAACATAATCTCAGTATGTTTACAGATTTCCCCAAGCTCAATGGGAGGATCATGAATCAGAGCAGAATAAAGTTGGAGACCTAGAAGACAAGCATTACAGGCACTCCCTGTATCACTGGTGAGGCTACAGAAAAGACAATAAGTGGAGTACAGTCAATGCACAGTACCTTATAGCAGGCAATCTCGTATTCTATCATAGTTCGGGTTTTTTTTATCATGATTGACAAAGTGTCAAAAATTGAGGCACCACACCCACAGACACACATTGTGGCTGCTGGCTTGTGTCAGTTAGCTAGCAGATCAGTCAGCTGCAGTTCAAGTGCTGAGGAGTAGAGCAGGGATGACAAGTTGTGAAGGCTGGCAGCATGTCTGCCGATTAGCCTGGCATCGGTTAGCACCGTGCCGTCAGAGGCACTTCTTCTGTGCCAAGCTAGCATCACATAAATGTGAGAGCAAAGGGAGCTAGAGATAGCAGCAACGGGGAGATGAGAATCTGCCAAGCGACGTAGACAAAACAACGAAACAAACAGAGGGCCAGGAGGCGACCTATCAATCAATGCTGTGCTCTGAACGGGATAGGCTTAAGTGTCACATAGCTGAATATGAACTGACAGCTGTGTGTGTGTGTAGCCTAAGTGCCTGTGTGGGGGTACTGCCACACTGTTTTCTGCAACGTGTACCCTGACTGTCACTGTCAAAGATTGATTGCGTCATAATCGGCATGTGAAAGATGAAAGATGACCTCGGACAGAGAAAGTAGGCAAAAAATAACAATGGCAACAGTCAAAAAGCTCTTAATAACACACACACACCTGTTTAATCTGCTTTACTATACCTTTATTCACTGATAACATTGAAGACATTTCAGTGTCTTTTTGAGAAATAATCTAAAGCCAGGCCGCCTTCACTTCTCTTCCTCCTCAGTCTTTTGTCCTCCGGGGATATAATCTCAAGGTTTGATCCTCAAACAGAAGTCAGCGCTGATCGCACAGACACCTTTGTGCTGCTCGTATTTCCTAGTGTGTTGCCCACAGAATATAAAACAAAGGTGGAGGGCTGAATGGGACAAAAGATGAGTGTACATGGCAGCAGCCAGTACGTGTGCGTCACCTAAGGGCTGCTGGTAGTCTGTTATCTAATAAAGACACGGGGTACATCCCAAGTCTCTTATTTCATATTTCCTCGCTCATCGCTTGAAGTGGTTCTGGTGTGCCATCTTGAACACCGTCCCAATGCTCTTTTTTTCTGCTCCGAGGAGCGAGGAGCGAGGATACACGAGAGCAGCCTTCATGGAAGTCTTTTACCATCGGACACACCCTCTTGCTGGATATCAGTTATTGATTGGATACTGCAGCTAATCGGACTGATCTGATACATTTCTATATCTCTGGAGTTTCAAAGACAGATAACAGATCAAACTCAAGTGCATCACTCTAAAGTTTTATATTGTATTTGTATTATTTATATTTATTTTATTGTTTGTTTCAGCATCTAGTTAAAAAGCTTTGTTAATGGTAACAATAACTTTCTTCATTTATTAAAAGTTTGCTCTCTTCGTGATCTGTTTCTTCTCCCAATTAACTTTTATTATCGATACAGTTTGATTCAGAGATATTAGGAGAGTTTTTAACAAGAAACACTTTTTACATTTAAATCGTTATTTATCGTTATTTCCATTCAGTCACATTTGAGGCTAATGATTCCTGAGTGTCGGGTTTGATATTAATCACGTATTTTCTCTGAAACATTTAGCCTAAAAGTCCAGTCTTCAAAAGACACCATAATTATATTCTGGGTTATCTAATAATGAATTCACAATCAGCATGTCAATAAATATTGACGCAAATAATGCATAAATAATATAAACGCATGCCTAAATAACGGTGATTGATCGAGTGATCTGTGAGGCTGTTTAGTATTATTCTGTTTTATTCTGCAAGGATCTTCATAATTTATGAATAAACTAATCATATTACCTGACACTTTCCAAAAGTGATATGAGTTTGGACTGATCATTGTCTGAATTTGTATAAAGGTGCTGATTCTACCATACACGTGGGAATTCCCCACAATAAACTTCAGCTGTGGCACACATTGCCTGAAGGTGGTGCAAGTATTAGAATATCAACATATGGCTTTCTATTCCTGTAAGTGACATGTCTACATCTGAAGTTCTAATCATCATCAAATAATGGTTACAGCACCTTTGAAGTTAGTATCTCTGTGCACCAGCCATGGCACCGCGGGGGTACGAGGTTCCCAAACCCTCAGGATTGAGCCGTCTCTCTTGGGGGGGATTTCTTTAGGCATGTTTTGTATCGAGTGGACTCTGTCTTTACCTTCGCCATGCAGACACGGCTGAGCCAGAGGTGCCGTCTCATCACTAGCACTGGTAGGGGGATTTATTGAACCTTAACCAAAACAGGATATGGGGAGGTAATGAGTCCTGGAGAGATTATTCAAAAATAAATATAATAATAAATATATATATCAATAAATAATCTTACTGTATTGACAGACGTCTTTGTGTACATGTGTATATGTGTGTGTGTGTATATGTGTGTGTGACAGATCTACTTCATGCTTGGTGTGTGTGTTGCTGAGGACCCGAGGGAGTGTAGTGCCGACCGTGAAGTTATTTGGATCAGTGGTACTGTAAAAAACTGCAAACGACTCTGTATATTTTCTTTCACAAAACAGCGCGGTGGGCCGTGCTATTACGGTAGCGGTGATAGAAATGAGGATGTGTGTGTGTGTGTGTGTGTGTTAAACACGTTGCACATTAATCCGTATAGTTATGGTAAAGGTGCACAGAGCGGCCAAAAAGGTGCGGCGGCCTTTAAATTAAGACGTCTCCAGACAGTCTGAACTTCGACATTCTTCCAATGCGTTCATCACAGCTGGGGCGGCACATTTAATGGGGCTTTGACTTTATTGAGGCCATAAAATGTTCATGGTAGCTTTTACACTCATGATGCTACACTGTAGCGTTGCTACCATAAATGCATGCATAGACTCTGGAAACCCAAGAAGCAGCGGCACGAGCACATCCTGATCGGGCGCTGCACTAGTCATACTAATAATGAAAAATTAAAGTAAAAAAATCACAACAGCAACAGACAATTTGTTAATGAGGAGCAATTGAGAAGAACAAATAAATAAGTAGGAGTAGAACATTTTTTTAATTGAGTATGTAAATGAGTGAGTGGATTAAACAATAAAAGTGGGTTAATCTTAAGCACATGTGTGCACCTGTATGTAAGCATGTGTACTTGTATGATTATTCAGCATTGCCTGAGTTGAGAATTACTTGTAATTACCCAATCTATCTGTATGAGCGTGTAGGAACCGCCAAAGGCTGCCTACTGATAACCCTGTCAAACAACACAGCACCCCCAACTGTCAGCTCTCCCGGGGGCTCTCCTCTCTGCTAATGGAGACCAACTGCGGCTCGGCCAGGGGAAGGTGTGTCAAAACACCCATTATCTTACAGTACAGAAACCCTTCAAAAACACCATTTGAATGGGTTCAGAAGAAAGCAAAAAGAAAGTGCTTCAGAATTTTGTGATCTGCTCAAAACTTTACAGTTTGTATTTCTCCTGACAGGAGTTTAAGATTTGTTTCTCTAATATGTCGCACACAGATTGAATTACACGCATGAACATGTTGTAACACAGTATTACAAATGACTAAGCATGACAATATTTATGTGTGATTTAAGTCAAATTTCCGCCATTATGTATTAAAATCAATGCACAGCCAAGGATGTGTGTTAGTATATGTAAGATAAGTTCTGCAGTAAAGTACTTTTACCAAGTGAAAACATTAAAGTGAAAATTAACTTGTAACACCAGACTCATTTGGCTACATCAGTAAAAGTTGATGAAAGAACAGAGTTGTAGTTCAAGAGGAAAAATTGTATTTTTAAAAAAAAAAATTTGTTAAATTAAACTAATTAAACTTAGTTTAATTGCAAGCCCTCCATCAGGTTTTGGATTTAGATCTTCATTCAATGAAATGCTGCTTTGCCTAAGACTAGTGAGAATAAGAATGTTTATGTGCCAGTGTTAAACCAAAAATAGACATTTCCTTGGCCCAGTATCCAAAATGTCAAATGTGGCACATTCATAGATCTTTATTCCAGTAATATTATTTTTCTAAAGATCAGGTATTGGATAAATGAGAAAACACGAAATTCAAGGCTGTGTCTATAGTTCATGAAAAGTTTAGAAATATTTGAATATGGCGTCATTGAATCTATACAAACAGTACCACAATAGCTGCGCTGCCAGTGTCATGGCACGATCAACACGACTCTCTCCTCGCCAGTAACCGCTGCACACCTCAGTTCAGCTCCACTGAGGCATGTAAATTAAAAACGACCTCATGATACATTAGATGATCTGCTCTACAAACTTCACAGATGTCCCTCTGACCTTGTAAATTGGTCATATCCTCTCTGAAAACACAGTCAGGAACAAAGTATTAAAGCAATTCTTTATCCTCCAGAGGAGACTGTCCCTAGACCTCATTAAGAATCCTGTACACTCCACCCACATGCTTTTCATGTGCCCACCATGTTCAAGCAGGCTTGATTCAGCCTCCAGTATGTCCTTGAAAATAACATTCATAGCACTAATAATGGTGGCAATTCACTGCAGATTGGCAAGAATGAAGTGGTCTTACATATCTGTTAACACTGGACCCAAAGCATGCATATCAAGGCTGCTATAAATCATTCAAAGCAACCTTAATCGTGATTAATAACTGAATCTGCACAAGTGTTGTGCACAACGGCATATGAATTCAGACTTTAGGTTACAATTTCATAACCGATTAGAATAAGGATTTTGGGAAGTTAAGTTATTTATAGTTTCAAATGTGATGCTGTATGACCAGACTTCTACGTTGTCTCTTCACTGACTTCCCATCCTCACCGTTCATGTGGCGTCATGGCGACTCACAAGCTAAGCCGGATTCCACGTTCTGTAGTGTGCCCTGAGTGAAGCTGGGCACTTAGTTGGACAGACAAAGCAAAATGTCAGCAGTCATTTCCACTATTCCTGAATGCCAAGGCTGGTCTCCCAAAATAAAAAAATGAATACCTAATACCTGACAACAGAAAGCTATTTTTAGCTTAACTTGCTTGCTTGCTTCTTTTACAGAAAGTTGTTTTCAGTTGGTGTTTTGCATTTGTTTAGTAAGCTATTTATTCAATTGTTAATACATTACTGTTTTTTAATATACATTTCAGTTTCTCTTGATTATTTTCCCCCTGGGTTATTTAACTGTTACTCCCCTCATCCCCTGGAGTATCGGGGAACGTAACACTATCAATCTGACCCCATGGTGCAAAGTGGACGGAGCTGTGTCGGGGCTTGTAGTGCCGAGAATCTTCATTCTCTCACTTTTACATAATACTGAAGGCTCATAATTAATGAGGTAATGATTTATTGCTGTTTAAATGCTGAATCAAATATTTATGTATAGTACCCTTACTGTGTCCACTGAGTCTCTCTCCCAGCTGGACCGCTCCATTGCCTTGCAACAAGCCCTGCATATTTTTACCTTGATAGCTCATTTTAAACATTGTGACCAAATCATGATTACCCACCTGTGTCATGTGATCACATGGAGGAATTGAAATGGCATCTATGTGGTGCCAACATTGGACCAGGTAATGTGTCATTATGAGAAAAAGCCCTGAAGGTATTCACAACATTTATTGGAGTAGGGGAAGTGGGAAAGAAAACACTTACCTTCTCTAGCCAATACCATCAGTCTTCTTTAACAAAGTATATCACACAGATTGAACAATCCATCATCGCATCCCTACTCTGTTCTCATAAAGTACATGAATAAATGCCTTTCCTCATTCTAAAGGTGCGTTTTTTTACCATGTTTTCTACTGCAGTTTTTGTTGGTTTTGCTCTGGTCGGATGGTGTAATTCAATATTTTCTGTTGTTTGGATGGGTGAGCTGGGGTGGGGAATATGGATTATTGTTTGGCTGTGGGCTAGCTACACAGTCACACAGGATATTTCTAAAAGTATTGATCCACCTTTGACAAAACCTGGATAAATGATGTGTCTTTTACAAAAAACAACATGTTGATTAGCAATCCACAAAGGTAGTCTATATTTTTCTATGCCCAGGTTAAATACATCTGTATGTTTTGTGCCATCACATGGTGCTCAAAGCATTGAAAAAGTACTTCAACTAAACACTAAAAGAATTCAACAGGAATATTTCTTTCCAGAAACAATGTCACAGTTACTTGGGATTCACAGACCTCACTGTGAACAGCATTCAGATGAACTACAACAGGGAAACTGTTTTTGTAAAGATATGATCACTTGAGTGTATTAGGGTGGAGGCATACATCGGAAAGATGGATATAAAGTATCAAAATCTGGGAAAATATAACCAAAACTATTTATGTAGATAGATATCACTTGAAAAGAAAATCCATGTTTTGTTTTTTTAGACATCATCAGTGGCTCATAGTTGGGTACAAACTCGAACACACAGCTTTTGTACACTGAGAGCTTACATTTGCTAATGGGAATGAGCTTCAAATCGCCCTGAAACAAACATGGACTGATACAGAGAGCATTCACTGCCTCGAACAGTAAGTTGGCCTTGTTACATAGGAAAGGGAAGGACTGTGTGTGTCTGCAGAAAGCTCTAATACATACTACTTTGTTCTTAAGAGGTAATCTATGCAACCTCAAGTAATCCACAGCAAGTCTACTCTCAGGCACCATTTTGGGAGGAAGTCCCTAGCTTTTTTTAAATTCCTCTGTATTTGCTTTCTTTTATGTGTTGTTTTTTAGAATTACATTAAACATTTGTGAGGCAAAAAAAACAAAAGATATAAAAAATCACATTCTGTCACAAACACGCTCACACACACATATACTTGTATAGAGCCTAAAAGGGACAGTGGTTTGAAGGCAAACCAGTTTTATTGTGTAAATACGGCTGCAATTTCACGATGTACATATGATTTTATTTATCCTTTAAAAAAAATATTTTTGTCAATATTTCAACATTATTTGGTGTCTAAATGCAGTGTTTTTGTCCTTCATGAAATGATTAAAACCAAACATCCTCAATGTAAAATGACAGGACTTTGACTGAGACACAAATAATAAATAAAAGATAAAATTAATTCAACCAAGTTAACCACAGGAGATGCTGCCTGTGGTCTGGTATGTGTGAGAGTGTGTCTGTGCTTGTTTGTGTCAATGTTGGGTATTTTCTTTTTCCTTTTTTTTACTCTCATGCACTCAAACGTTTCTAACTTTTGGCAGACACATAATGCATATGATGATCAGATTTGGAACTAAATCTCAGTAGTGCGGCTTCATGCACAAAAACAAAACTTAACTGGAATAATGAAATGGCAACGCAAGGCATTGTTTTTTATTTTTGTAGAATAATGATTTTCTTAATAAGCTATACTCATTTCTCATATTCTTCGGGGCATTCAACTCAGACAGCCTCATGTATGAAGCCCCTTAAACCTCATTGTTCATTGTTTAATATCTCAGTGGTAGTTCTTGGCCATTAGCGGAATCTTCTATTACCTCTTCAAAGATCATTCTTCCACTGAGATGTATTCAAGGTTGTTCCTAATCCAAATAATCAACTGGTGTGTATCTAAGGCCCAGACCCTGGAGGGAAGCAATAGAACATGGTTATATAGTTTCATGGGCATGATTAAGACAGTTTGAACTCCTAGCACCAGATTAGGAGATCTCCATAGCGGCAGAGCGGCCCCAAAATGCCTGTTGTGTTGTCAAAGCTCAAACAAGGGAACATAAATTTACTCCAGACAGAACATCAGATGGAACGTTGGTGTAATATTTCAGTTGGAGAGACAATTTCTTTGGCCCATATAGTGTCCAACATTTGGACAGACCGCGGGGCCGCAGAGAGGTGCACCAATAGTATCTGTAGCATCAGGATTGGACATCCTAAGCACTTTTTTGAGGATGGGAATATGAAAGTTGACCTTATTATTGATGTTTTAATGACATACATCTTGGCACAACATGAAACTGAGCTGGCAGAAGGACAAAAGTGTCCTGATGTGAAATGTTGCTATTAGCTACGTTTTTATAGACGGAGCAGCTTTGGTTTAAAAGAGGAGACTTGGCTCAGCACACTAATTGCCATTCTGTTTTATTAAGCCCAAACTGCTACACTGTTCTTCATCTGTTCACGTTTTGTCAATTTAGCTGATCTTTATCTTTCAAACTATCAGCTGTTTTTGTCTGTTGACCTGTTCTAAATGAGGTGTTTTTATCTCTTAACCTACTCTGAGCCTTGAAAGACATAAGAACATATCTGTCTGATCTGATAGGATGTCTCTTTTTATTTTGCATCATTCATCCAGTCAGGAGAGCATTATACAAAAACCCTATAAAGAAGAGCTCATTCCACAAGCTGATGATGCTTGTCAATGCACGTCACGAACAAATGACGAAATATGACAATTCCCTGTCAAAAAAATTAATGTGCGTTAATTTGAGGATTTGAGCTTTTCAAGAGTTTGACTCACAAGAAGTGATCTGCTGAAAAACCTTCGGCTAATTATATTCTTGCCTCTGCTGCCTTTTACAATGACACAAAATAAAGATAAGGAGTTGACTCAACTAGCTTCCTTCAGCACTAAATGTTAAGTAATAGTAAGAATTTGACTCTAGTTAAGTACCGCCCTTGAAAACAGAACGACTGATATCACTTCTGTGCTGGCCCAACATCAACATATCAGTATATTAAGAATATTAGTAAAACAATTTGACCCACCTCTCTCTCTTTATTTACTTTTGCCTGGCATAGCTGAGAACCAGTTTCACATTGAAAATATGTATTAGACTAAAACAACATTATAACGTCCCAGAAGCCTCCCAGCATATACGATCAGTCCCTTTAGTGTACTCAGAACTCAGCACAGCAAAGCTTGTTTTGTTGTTTCTGCCATGTTGCTTGAGTCTGATGATGCTGGGCCTGTGGATGATTAGTGTGTACTCTGAAGGAAGCAAATACATGTACAGGGCAGATTTTGTGAATAATTAACACGTTAGGAAGTAAACACGCTAGCTTGTCACAAGGAGCCATTTTAATAGGGGAATTCTGGCAAACTCTAGGACAATCAGAGTTATCATAGCGGGAGATTAGGATCCATGTTACAACTACTCATTAGATAAAACTCAGCCTATGTGGTCTCTGATTTGAAATTCTATCATATTCTTTGTAACTTATTCTGAAATGTTTTTGCTGCTACTAATAGAAGACTCCGCATCACTGAGCTTTATGTCACTCGGACATTGATTTCATCACAAAGAAAACCTGCATGTAGTTTCTCTTCTTATGTCCATTGCAGTCCAGCTGACCACCTGCTTTGGGCCACACTGAGTTTTAATGTGCCAATTCCAAGAAAACATCCATAACGATTTGAAAGTTTTGAGATTTGGCAACAATGAATTAGGGTGCTTGGTGAGTTGAGAGGATGGGGGGTATTATACGATGTGGCGAACAGATTTCTCTGTGTCTACGGGGCATTACCAGATCAAAATATGGTCTGAACCAGTTTAAGCCGGTCAGCCCAGCGGGGGGAAGCACTCAGGTGTTTGGGTGGCTGGTCAGTCCCTGCAGGGGGTTGCTGGATCAAAGAAAGCAGTCTGACTGCTTGATCAAGCAGAAGTGGGAGAAATATACTGTACTTGTATCCTGAAGCACACATTGCTGGGTCTCACCAGGAGGTTGGTTCTGCAACACTTTGTTGTTGCCGGACTCCTGGGAGGTCAGTGTTGCCGATGGGCTCTCGACCCCCTGGGGGTCACGTGGGAGTGGGATCAGATAGAATCTCAGAACGTAGGTAAGCTTATTTATTACAAATGTGTATCTATTTGATGGAATATTGCGGTACCTGATTTAATCAAAAGACAAACAAAATAATGATACTGCACCCTGTACTTATCAAGTTTAAAATTGTCTTATACTTTAAGCATTTTATCAATTAATCGTTTTGTCTGTAAAGTGTTAGAAAATAGTGAGATAACCAAAACCCAGTATTGTCAAAGAAGAGGAGCAAATCCTTACATCTAAGTAGCTTCAACCAACATGTGTTTGGATTTGTTCCTTGAAAGATTATGAAAATAGTTGCAGATTAATTTCTGTCGATTGACTGATCAATTAATCAACTAATCGTTGAAGCTGTATTGTTCGGTGTATCAAATGTGAAGCCAGGGATAAAACATTTTGTTGGATTGTATGTGGCCTTCCCAATAGAAGTGTTTTTGCTTTTTACACCAAGCTCTGCAAACCATGGTTCCTATACTTATACCTATACTTATATGACATTATTATTCAAAATATAACAATCATCACCCTGACTGAAACACATAAAGAATGTCATCATAAAAGCATGATAACAACTTATTTAGAGGGACTGTTTTGGTCACTCAGTGTTTTCTTCCTTTCCATGTAAATATGCTTCCTAAAGTACTCCTCCGACCCAAAACACCAAGCATAAAATATGTAGGGCACATTTGCAAGGAGGTTGCTGTGGCCTCGTCATGGCCACTTTCTACAGGATCTGAAAAATTGCTATCAGAGCACTTCTACCGAAAGAAAAACAAAAGAGCATTGAGAACACTCGTAAGGACATCTACTTTTAATCTTTTACGTAGATTAAATTGCAAGATTAAAATGCAAACCTTGTGCATGTCCCCGCCCATGTCAAGTCTGTCCTCTGTGAACCTACATTGGCCTGTTGGTTAGAGCAGCCTCCGGATGTATCGCCTAACTCAACACCCCTCTGCCTCTCCCTCCTCCTCCTCCTCCCCCCTTTCATCCCATCCACTTGGCTTGGGGACAAAAGGGACAATGTCACAGACTGCGTCCCCCTGGATAGCACCTGTCATTTGAGAGAGAGGCTCCAGAACACCTTTATTTGCTCAGCACGAGATGTAACCTGTGTGTGTGTGTGTGTGTGTGTGTGTGTGTGTGTGTGTGTGTGTGT
>CALSBV010000001.1:1760614-1798955 GCA_943590825.1 Bovichtus diacanthus | reverse complement strand
TGTGTGTGTGTGTGTGTGTGTGTGTGTGTGTGTGTGTGTGTGTGTGTCTTGGATATGCAACGTTCCCAGGAGTCTGGCCGGTGAATCAACATTAAGTATTAAGTGACCTGCTGGGCTAAATAACAGTAGAGGTGGAAGGGTCGCGCAGGGTGAGGGAAATGGAAGGGACGTGGGGGAGTGGGAGTTTTTGGGTGTGGGTAACCCAAAGGCAGAGAAAGGACAGCAGCCTGTGGCATTCCTTCTCTTGCTTTTCCCTCATGGTGTTTCAGGACTTCTGCAGTGCAGCCATACCTTTCTAAAAGTGTCCTGCCATACACCCTCCACCCGGGACTGAAATCAGTACACAATTTGTCTTTGGCAGATAATTCGATAGTGTCACCTGCCACACTAGCTGGTAACTTTTTACACTGCTTTATTTTCAACCTTTTTTTTTTTTTCATTTAAATGCCTCAGTGAGTTTTTGGCCTTGGGGCCTTGTTCTTAAACTTTTCCCTTCTGACCACTGCTACAGCCTCTGATTGTGAGCCAATCAAAGCAAAGCCAAACTATGGCTCTTTATCAAAAAGGCTTTTGATTGGCTGCCTCTTCCACTGGCTGCCAACAAAGTGATATTGTCATGTGTTTCTGTGTCTGGATAGTTAACTGGCCTAACAATACTTTATAGTTAAAATTAAAATGTGAACATTTTACCCTGAATAAATACTGTGTGAGTGTGTTTGAGCTTTAAAATGCTCTAATGTGAATTCTGTTCCACGTCATAATGGATTGTGGAGGGATGATTGAAGAAGTGTGCTGCTACTGTCTCTTCATAAAATGTTTCAGCCATAAGTGTGACAGTGGTTGTTAGCTGGGTTATTTTTAGCTAAAAAGCCACCCACTCCCCACCCCAACCATTGCCATTCATAGTCTCCTGCCCACCTACAAAAGCCCCTCCATCTCCCATCTCCCCGCCATACTGTATGCTGAAGTTTGTTTTACATCTCTCCCCATATCACAAAATATTGACCTTTATCGTGTTGGTTTACAATGTCCTTTTAACTTGCTTGAATTATTTTCCTCTGATGTGGGTGTGAGCTTCACCACCATAGCAGAGATACATCAGGGCTGCTGCAGGTCACAGCCACATTGATGGCATAGGCTGTCACCAAGCAGCCAATTTCTCCCGATTTTTTCTTTTTTTAGATCGGTTGTGCCTTGCTTTTTCTCCATCACTTTTGCGTTCCTACGTCCCCTTAACTATCCCTTTTTCTAACCAAAAGCGCATGGGTTAGTATTTGTCGGCATTCACTTGCAATAGCTCATCTTTAAAATTGTTCTAAGTGCCTGTGTAATGCACCATTTGCGACCTGCGGCCTGTTAGAACTGACTCAGAGATCTACGAGTCCTGCATTTTTGGTTCTTTTTTGACATAAATAGAGATAGAGAAACAGAGATAGGCATCAGATATTTACAGTTAATCTGTTGAAATGGAATGCATCATTAGTAGTGATAGTCTTCCTATTGAAGTGCAGCGACAGCGAGAATTTTCACGTCTGTCCATAAATGGATATTTATGCGGTATCTCTTAAAGAAATTACTACTACAATCGCAACCCAGTGTGTAAAAATAATTTTGGACATTTTTGTCTTCCATTATTTATTTTTCTGTTTTTCATGCTAGGGTCAGTCAACATGACACCTGTTCCTTTGTCCTTGATATAAATAAAGTTGTAATGCAACAGAAGAAGTGTGTGTTGTCATCTAGTTGTGCGCAATGTGTTGAGAGTTGTGCCGCAGTGTGAGTGGTGTGCTGAACAGTCATAAATGCCCGGCTAAGGGTGCTCCCTGAAGCACCAAATCAATGTCAACATATCCACTGGGGGGTTCTCAGCCACCACCAAAGTACTCGTTTAACACAATACACAGTCATTTGCCCAGTTGGGACTCTCTCAAACACATATTACATTTTCCTGCTGCTTTCACAAATGCCTCTGCCTTGATGCATTGCAAGACATGGTGTGGTTATTTCCTTTTTCAGGCCAGGATGGATGATCATTGCATTTTCCCAGCATGCCATTGGAGGAGCTTGTTTGACTGTCGGCTGTGATGTAAGACATACCTCTCCAGAGGTACTGGTGGTATTGCTCTTACATTAGCACTACTGCTGTGTGGCACACCTTGACTAATGCACACTTAAGCAAGGGAAGAGATTTCTACTTTGAAAGTAAGTTCTAAGCATGTGAGGGCATACACACAGTTAGCAATGTAATGTAAAGTGTCTGGGAAAAGGTGGTTATGTTTTTCTTTTCAACAGAAGAAAAATTACATTACAATTCACATTATCAATAATTCATGCATTTTTTTAATCTAGTTTAGTGTCTCTCAAAGTAATTATGTAAATATTCTGTCCAAATGCAAACTGCTTAGGGATTTAGGTAAGCAGAGCTCACAAGGTGTCTCTACACTTGTAGAAAAGAAAGTGCTAGATGTTTGTTATACAAAGTCTAAAGTCTTCCAAACTCATCACACAAGACAACATGAGAGAAGAATGGTGAAATGTTTAAGATGATGGCTGAATCCATATCACGGCATTCCAGGCGAAGTATATACTTGATTTGGAACATTTTCAAAGTTTATAACCTCCAAAAAAGAAAAGAATCAATGTTTTTCCATATGAAACAACCTCTCTAAGACTGCAGCCTTGCCATCAGAGAATTCCATCATCCTGTGAAACTTTTAGAAATTGCCTTCAAAAAGGTAACCATACTCAGAATTCAACGTCTATAAATCATAAAATACATGAAGGACCGCCTATCTCTGGATGAATTTTTTTTTTTTATCTCTGTAATAACAGTAATGGCTGTGCTATTAGATTATTATTAATATGATTATTATTCAGTGCACTAAAAGTAATAATACATTTGACTTAAAAAATGACATTCCTGTTAGGAACTAACAGCTAACTAAAACAGTAAAAATGTGTGGCGGCAGGTTGTTTGAACTCAGCCAAGTCTGCTCTCCCAAACTAATGTCACAATTATTGCACTTACATGTAGTTAATGGCCTATACATGATTGTAACAGTGACAAGTGGAAATACATACAGATAGCATCATAGTCACAGGCCCAGGGCTCAGGCCTTCCCTCTGCATATGACTGTTAATATTCTGTTGGAAAGTCACAGAGCTCAGGATGTCCTGATGGTGATGCTCTTAATCCTGACTTGAATCTTTTAATATTGAGTATCTGGCACCAAATCCAATCCAATATTTATTTTTGTTTATTTTCTCCATACAGCTACAGGAACATTTAATGAAAAACTATTGAAATCATTTTTTTTTTTTTTTAGCAGATTTGATTTCAGAAAACAAAGGCTGTATGTCAGACTTTTCTTTATGGCTTCCCATCATTTTTTTTGTATGTGGCACTGTACTATGTGGTATGTTATCAGTGCATAAAGTGTCAGTGTGGATCTGCTGTGGCAGGAAGCTTTAGGCCTTTCTCCATCTCCAGAGTGAGCTAAATGCAGTTTTTGAGATTAGACAGAGGACTGTAGCGGCTGGTGTCAAAGCAGCTAATATAATTCAACGGCATTCAATGGTCCAGGTCTAAGTTGGCCATACTGGGCTTTATTGTAGCTTTAATATTGATACACTGAACCCCGAATTGCTCTCTTGCATGGCAGCTCTATCACTATTGTTGTGTAAGTGCGTGTGTGTGTGTGTGTGTGTGTGTGTGTGTGTGTGAATAGATAAATGAGATTTAAATTGCAAAGTGCTTTGTTTGCTAAGGCAGAAAAGCACTATATAATTGCTGTCCATTTATCATTTACCATTTGATATAACTGCTACTAAAACCAGGTCAGGGAGAGTGAGAACATGGCAGACAGTCACACCTGCAACCCTCTAGTGGATGGTGCACATTCCTGTCCCTACTCAAAAGGTTGCACTCTGTGGTGTTATTGTAGCCAGCAGATATTGCTGCAGCTACTTATGCACTTACCACTATTTCTTATCACTTTCCAGTGATTGAGAGAACAACGCAGATCACAGTGAGACGAGCGGACTACGTTGCAGCTCTGCAGAAACACCATACTACTGAATTAATCTGACTCCACTGCTGGTGCATTGGTCAGTAAAGACAGTACCATTGCTAGTACCATGATGAACTCAGTTACCATGACCAGTACCATGGTACATTATTGGTACCATGACCAGTACATTGATTACATTAATCAGTACCATACAAATGTAGCCATGTTCAGTACATTGGTACATTGCTTTTACCTCTGTAAGTATGGTAAAAGGGAAGTTACCATTCATTACTATCACAACACCATGGTGCATTTTTTTGTTAGGGATGTTAATTAAGCAAAAATCTCCTTCTAGCAACTTAGTCCATGTATTTGAAGATCCTCAGATACAGAGCTAAAACTGTGCCCACGCTGAAACATAATTAGGCCTTTGAAAGTCCACAAACAGTGCGCACTCTTGAAAATAAAGTCAACTTTAACATCCAAATTATGAAAGCAAACAGTAATCTCCATGAAGCAATATTTGTATTTTATGACCCATCCCTAGCCCCTGTGCGTGTGTCTTTCCAACTCTACTGTCTTATATGTGCGAAATTTTTAGTTGAGACAGTGGCTGCAATAAAGATTACTCAGCAGCCCCCAGGAATGAATGGGAATTATTAATACAAACACATTAGCAGAGGATTATTAGCTGTGCATTGTTCTGTCAACCAGGCTGCAGCTGTGATTGGCAGATTAGTGCCCATTTGCCTGTGTAGGGATTATAATATTAGCTGGGCTACCGGGTGGTGAATGCTGCGCCTCGCAGACATGTAGATATGCTACGGTTTGTTTACATTTTTCATGCTGGTCTGCGTATGAATTCCCTTTTGAATTTAATTGTAATGCATCTGAGTTTGCTCACTTTGTGTGCAGGGAGATTCTGACCGTGTTTGCTCTCATGTAGATTCCATGCATTTATCTCCCAAGACAATACTCATTCTGTCACTGACTGTTAGGTAACTCCTTCACTGTATTGCTGCTACAACCACATGCTTTGAATTATCGGTAGGAGCAACACGGGACATCAGGGCACAGAGTCTTCTCCGTGTACAATTTCTACTGCTACAAAGGCGCACTCAGCTCATATACCCGAGACTTTCACCAGCTCTACTCCTGCAGCAGTCAAAATCAATGCACCATATCTAATGCAATCTGGTGGCAGTTTTTTTCCTGGATTCATATCTATCCATAGGTGCACATACAGTATCTGTGATGGCTCTACTTCAGCGAATATCACAGGGTCACTGATAGAATCCCAGCGCCCGTCCAGAAAAAATGCTTGCTCCTCCACAAAGGGGTGAAGCAGCGGATCAGATACAGTCTGCCTGTGTGTCAGCATGTCTTGTTATCACTCTCAGTTTGGGTTGTCTGCCTCTCTGTCACCATGTCCAGGAAACAGCATCCTCCAACAGCCCGCTGCACAAGCTGAGAGGCATGCTCAGTACTCATCCATCCCCAGCATGCAACAGAGTCAACAGTGGTTCTGTTCACGGGCCATTTTTCATGGCTCCTCAAGTCTTTAACCTTCTTTTCCCTTCCCAGGCATTTACTTTACTTTACTTTACTTTATGAAAGCTGTGTAAACTGTCACTCATCGAACTTGTGTATTTTCATGTGCTTTTCCTCTTTTCCTTCTACCTTCACCGCTCTCGTTCTGCTACAGTGTAATATTTTTCAGAGATGGATCAGATGAGAGAGGATTGGGCTGTGGGGGGTTGGCGGGGTGGAGGTTGAAGGAAGGGGCAGGTTGTCGGAAGGCTCTGCTCTGTGGCTGGCCTTGTCAAATTGATTGATGAGAAAGGCAAGCTTGTGTTCTTGGCAGGCTGGGGATTCATCCTTCTGGCTGCGCTGATACACTTATCTAGGTTTAAAGTGGCGGTGGCGGCGGGAGACGTTGCCATCACACTTTAAGGGTGTTAAGAAAGGGACCGGCTGATGCGCATGCAATGTCATATGAACGCATGCAGGCAGTCCCTGTTTCTATTAAACACACCCAATCGAGTGGTATGGCTGAGTGATAGAGAGCCTGAAGGACGGATGAGGCAGCACATTTTGGAAGTCCATGTTTTCTGTCTCTCTGACACTGCACAGCAGTGAAAAGAAAAGACCAAGAAAAGAACACAGCATCACTGGCTAAGGTAAGACAACAAAAATGGGGGGGGGAAATGAAGAGCACGGGAAGGCTTCTGTTCTGAAGAATAATGTTCCACCTCAGAGGCTTTATAGTACTCCAGGTCCCCTTCAGGTTGATTTCTTTGCTCGTTTTTGCGGAATGACCCTGAGGTCTCTCAGTATTATAGAGTGAATCACAAAACATTGAAAACCTCTTTCTCTTGTGTGTGCTGTTGACAAATACAGTGTGATCCGTGGGACACACTGGAAATTCAATGCAGCTGAATTCACGGTATCAGTGTGTGCTGGAAATATACCAAGCTTATTCAATTTACCCAAAGCCTAAGCTCTCAATGTCAAGATAAAAGGAAGAGAACAAATTATACCTTTTAAGTGACAGACATCATTTCTCATAAGGAAATTAGATTTCACTTCCCGTCTGCTTATGTTTTAGGGTTTGCAGTGAACCTCTGTGTCTCAGTTATTTCTCTATTCTACAGTGGGTGCCCTTAAAAAAACTCACTAAGAAAGCTTTGATATAATGCCTGCAAACAATGGAAATATGGAAGTCCTTAGTATAGATGATCAAAGGGATTCTGCAATGATGACAACACGCTCACAAGCACACAAATATGTACTTAACACACATACAGGCAGATAAGCGCTCTCACAAACACAGGCGTAGTATTTTTTCATCAAAAATTGCAAAAGTTATACTATACTAACACCTTTGTTTATGAGAAAGTAATATGTTACATGATAAACAATAACATTTTTGAAGCAGAGAGAAATAGATACGAGGTGTAGGCTTTTTCTTTTTTTTTAAGTACATTTTGTAGCATTTGGAAATGAATACCTTCAACTTTCATCTCTGCATCGACAGCTGCTCCCTTCCCAGAACAACGCTGGAGGGAGAGGAAAATGTTCTTTCAATTCTTTCACCATGAAAGAAAGTTCAAATTGCATTGCCACGCCATATCACTGAGGGGGAAGGGATTTGTCTTATGGATGTGACATTATCTAAATCCACTGTCTAGATCCCAGCGCAGAGAAAAAGATGTCAGTTACATTTTCATTCTTGCCATATTCTTATGCCTTTGCAATGACAGGGTTTAAGCAAAAGCGGCTGCAGCTGACTTCAATAAGCAGTGTGAGTTGCATCAGGCTGAATAAACAAGCCAGAACTACCTTGAACGGAACTTTTCTTTCCAAAAAAATTATTCTCTTTTGGTGGAGATATGAAATTTTGGATTTCATGGGTGCTTTTATAAAACTGAACAGAGATCTGAACAGATGTTGAAATGTATTTGGAATTTGTGTGAGTTTTGTCTGAAAGGCAAAACCAGAAACCTTCAAGCTCTGAGTAAAATCTGCATCAATACTTCCTTTGACTCGGTCCACACCCCAACGAGGTCAATCTTCCCACCAGTGATAAATGAATGAATGAGATCTTTATTGCTTCCCATTACATCCGACCCCGAGAGAGCAGAAAATAAATGCATATAGCAATTTCTTTTATTCAGTGAATGCCAAGTAGAGATTTGGGCCTAGACCAGGCTCTTCTTCAACATCACTGCTTCCCTTCTGAGCAGGGCTGTAGCAAGAACTTACAGACCCTGTGCCCCGGAGTAGTCTAGTTGTCCAGCTGTGAAGGACTTAATCATAAAACTTAAACTTTATTTATTTATATTGCACCTACCTCAGTGTTAACACAGCCATGCCTTAAATGCCCTCTCAGCTACCCCAGTGCTAACCGCTCTTTCACAAGCCCTCCCTCGTAATTTGTTTCTTTTAGGTGGGACAAAAATGTATTTAATCAATACATTTTATTCCTACGTATTCCTACAGCTGCATTATACTTTAAAAAAATATTTTCTTTGCAGAATTCTACCAAAGCCATACAAAAGCCAGAGCAATGTGTAATAATAAGTATGCATTTTTAATAAACACACATTTGGGACAGACGTCCAGAGGGATGTATAGTCATTACCACTATGTGTAGTCCCAGTTAAACTCACACACCGCTCAGAGTTATCCATTATAAGACAGGCTTCTTCTGTCGACATTGAGGAGCTCAGCAAAAGCAGGCATAAAATCTCCATATAACATGAATAAATGAAACTTTACATTATGATGTAACTTTTGCCCTGCGTAACAGTCAGGAAAATGTAGTGCCTTTTAGCGTTTAACCCTCAAATTCTCTAGAGGAGCTGAGCAGTGGCTCAAAGAATGTGGATATAGTGGGCAGCTCCCAGTGGCAGGACCAATGCCCCAAGTCTGTTTATTTGTGTATTTTAAAGGTCGAGGTTTAGGTTTCATATCAAGAAAACTTATACCCATAGATACTACCTAATTGTGCATCTTCTGAATTGACAACATTAGGGTAAGCAATAACATGCATCATTTGTCTTTCTACGTAGCCTCCAGTGAACATATGGCAGAGTATGGGTTTTGTGCACATAACAAGCTATTGTTATTGGTTACTTTGCAATTTAAATACTCTCTACACCCACACTGTTACTCTGGCTGATCAGACCTATAGTCAGGTGCAAGGTGGGTAGAGCTTTGCTGAGTTTTACATTATGCAACACAACAATTTGACATACAAAATATACGAACATCATACAAAATATGAAGCATTATTATTTATAAAACTATGAACCAGCATAATACCTAGATAGAATTTTCTCAAACTAGACCAGCTTTTCCTTTAAATAGTTTTTACTTTAGATACTTGAAGTATATTTAAATCAATTTTAAATTGTATGACTTTTACTTGTACAGAGTATTTGTAGCATTGCTACTTCTTCTAAATACCTCTTCCACCACTGGTCTAGAATTAGATGCTGCATTATATTCAGTGATAACACTATACAGTATTTGAGTTACAGAAACATTCTAAAACATATACTGTAATGCTGCATTTAAAAATGGTATACACCCATCAGGTCAATAATTTAGGAATATAAATGGGAAACACATTTGAATTTTATCCTCCTTCAGTCAGCTAGAAAATAGTGAGTGGCATCATCGCTGCCATCAATCTTCCATGTGTGCCTCTTGACAACAGCACATTTTTTGCAGCCTTTGTTTAGCAGCTCAACTTTAATTAGGTTACAACATTTTGGCAAAACAAAGAGGCAGAAAGTAAAGTAAAACAGAAAGTAACCTTGTGTCGCTTGAAAAATTAGCTGACCTACAGTATTGTAATTCAGTCTTAGGGTTTGGGTAAAAGGGATATCACATCACTGTTTTCATATCAGTCACACATCCCAGGAGGGATTTTACATGCTGTTTAACAAACATCTACTATAAATGCATACATTATCTCAGTAATGATCAATGAACCAATTAGAGGCTTGCGATTTTTAAAGGTTTAAATGGTCCTAAGTTGCAGCAGGGCGATTTGTAGTAATAGTAGTAGAAGTAATAGTAGTATTACATTCAACTGCATCAAGCATATGGAAAGCTCGTAAAACATCAACATTGGTTGAGTTAAATAGCAATTGGCAGAGTCAGAGAAATACAGGCTGAATATGAATTCCAAGATTGCTGTTTTAAGATGAGCTGTGTGCTTGCAGTAGCATGTGATCAATTAAGACTCACAGCTGGTTATATTCCCATCTGTTTTGGATGGCTCTGTGCTATAGACTATAACCCAGTTTGGCTTTAATGTATTTTTCCTGGAATGAATGTCAGGGATTACCATGGGAATTCCTTCAGGTAAACGTCTGACTTTTTTTTAATCTGTTCTCCATCTTTGCAATGTTTTGTTTTAGATTGTGCTTTAGCAATGAAATATTGCATCATGGAGTTCACAGCATGCAAACAAACAGAGTGAGGGAGGAACAAGATAGCTAACAAAAAAGCTTGAATGGTAAAAATGCTTAGCTCAGTATGGCTAGTTTAAGGGTCAGCTAAAATACAAATTTAGTTACTCTAGATAACTACAAGATATTTATTGTTTCAGCAAAATCTCAGATTATGTGTAACGCCAACATTTCTTAAAATTCTGCCTTTCTACATCTAACCGCACATAGCCTCATACGTTAAAGCTAGGAAATGTGATGGCAAATAAACTAAGGTATGGCTAGGGTTAGCCTGTTCTCATAAACCGTTCTTAGGTATGACTAGGAAAAGTAATGCAATGTTGGTACCTATCAAAAAAAATCAATTTGTTTTCATTTCACATTACGGGTGAACCACGAAGTACAACATATACGTATATATGGTCTTCTTACAGAGCAGGTCGGGGTGGTGGACACAGGACTTTCACCCCGGAGACCCGGAGAAGCCAAACCACTTTTCCTAAACTTAACAAAGTCATTTTGTTTCCTAAAGATAACCATGTTGTTTCTTGTTAGAATGTCTTGTTGACGTTTATTTTGAAAAGACTGTATGCATGTATGCCGGATATTGACATGGGTTGCTGGAAATTTGTAGGAAACACACAAAATGCTTTTCTGTAAGAAATCATAAAAACCCTTTCATGAGGATATTTTGAAGGGTTAGGGTTAAGGGTTAGGAGAAGATCCTGGTTATAAAGGCAAACATTAACTCTTTCTTTCCGTCTTGCTAGTCAATGGAGCTGCTACTTCCTTTATTGGCCCTGAACGTTGGCACGTTGCAGAACTGCTTGGTATGGCTACATTGCCAAGGTTTTGCAGAGGTTTAATCTCCATTGAGATTACTTCCAGAAATGTCTGCCTAACAGAACTATTTGTATAAATCTTTGTTCGTTGCTGTGGTCAGTGTAAGATGGCCTTCAGTATTGGTGCGACTAAACAAGGCTGTTGGCAACTGACTGCCTTGTTAATCGTATATTTGTTACATACTTAAGGAACATATTTAGGAACGGGTAATAGGATCAAGGGCAGCCCAAGCCAACAACATACCACAAGTACCCAGCCCATGTTATTTTCCATGTAAGCCAACTGCCATCGTGATGCAAAAGCAACAGTATTATCACATTCACATCACATTTACAGTCACTGTACCGTTTCTATTTCTGTAGGATGCATCCAATGTTTACTCGTCAACTAAAACCAAACTAGGTTGGCAGGTGCTGCCCTTCACTCCACAGCATCACTTGCCTTTTCCCCAATGAGTAATCAATATCAACGTAACTAAAATCATAATGAGCTAGCAGCTTGTGGTGGACGACGTAGACGTGCAAGTTGTTATAGTCCTACAACAGCCACAGATACCAGTTTTCTTTCTTTTTTTACCAGAGCATTTGATTTATTAATTGCCATCAGGATGTAAAGAGTCTATATATAGTCATTATTCTGTTTCATCACTGGATAGTAATATTCTGCTGTTGCTTGTAAATTGGCTGACGTCACAGGACCTCCAACTGTTTTCTGCCTTTCATTTATTATCTTAAATAAGAGAGCCAACAGCATTTGTAGTAAGAGAAACAGTTTTTTTCTTGCTTGGGTAGATCTTTAATCTTTCGCATTGCAGGGGCCAATGACAGTCAAATTAACATAATTATTCATTAATATGTAAATGAGCACAGATGTTCAACAAGCACCAGATGTGCACTTGGTGTACACAACAGCTCAATATGAAAAACTGCACAGAGATGACGACACAGAAAAGAATAGAGAGCATGGGTAATTTATTACAATGCATTTAATCCCCACTTATTATTTTTTTAAAGAGCATTAATGTTGGAGATCCAGACAAAATCAAATTTGTCTTTCAGTACCATGCCAATAAGTTCATTGTCAAACAGCCAGAACATCTGGGAGAGACCAACTAAGAAAGAATGAGGAGGATAAACAAACAAGAGTAAACAAACAAACACATGGATGATTTACATTTACTGGTGTTTCTCAAAACTATGTTATTAGCAGGTGCTTCTTAATACAGGAAGGCAATTCTGCTCAGCATGATACATCACTGCTATATGAAGTGATACGCAGTTATGTGAGAAGTCCATTCAATAGGCTGTAATTAAGCGCCATCATAAAAAAATTTATTCTAATTAAAATTCAGATACATTATTCCTACTGCGTCATAAAGCCATAAAGAAGAAAAACATAGCTATTGTGGATATGAGTGGTATTATCTACAGTTATTTGAAGAAGAGAAGAAGAATGACAATTGATCCTGTTCTGAACTGGTTCTGTTTAAAGAACCAACATGTAAATATGTAGTGTATATTATACCGGCATTCTTCTGTATATTGTATACAAGCATTGTGATAGTACAGTATATACATTGTGTATATTAACATTTAAGGACCCTGACATAGTTAGAACCAAGGCTGAATTATGAACAATATTGGCAAATAATTGGATGGGCAATATGCAAATATGAATCGTCAAAGCAAGGACCTTAAGGTTGCTACTGTCCTCTAGATGAGGCCTATGTCAAAATCACATTTTAGTCAATATCATGCTTATGTAAAGCTTATTCTTATATACATTTAGGTTTAATAGAAAACTCACTAACTTATACAGAAAACCTGGCGCAGGGTAGTGTTCTGTTGGTTTCTGAGCCTAAATAGGTTGGGGCCCCCCAGGGCCCACACACTTATATTTTCCATGTTTATTATCATTTATTATGTAGGACTACCTTCTTCAACATATATCCTGCTGTTTGTCACACATTGCCTTACAATAAGGTACATTTACATGCTTTGCTACTTACTACGTTGCTGCAGAAAGAGCACTGACCACTTGTGTCTGTAACTGGTGAACTTGTAGATAGGTAGAGATCACTGGAACTATTTGTTTGTGCCTCAGCTTCTCTTCGTATGAAACGTCCATTGACACAGTAACTGAGCTCAAAGAAACCAATGTTTCCCCAAACACAAGCCTCATTTGGACAGTGGCATAGATAGTGTAGCTCATAGCTTATGTACACAGCCTAACTGAGCTTCCAACACATGAAAGACTCTTATTTTCTCGTCTACCATTCTGTTTGAAAGTGATGTTAATATGCATTGTGTGAGGCCTAATGGGGTTTTGCAGGGAATTACAAACAATGTGACTTCCCCTCACGATTTTTTCATCTGTAAGGAATGGAACTCCTCGGGGGATTTCAAATAACCACTGTAATACCACTGTTCCTATTACCCTCTTTTTCTGTTTTCACTCTCTCTCCTCTTCCTCTCAAGCAACACCAATTATTTGACTGCCGTTGAGCAAGCTGCTCCATGTGCCACCTGCTCGTTATTCATGGTTACTCCACACTCTCTCGAGTGCCTTGTCCCCTCTCGAAGAACTTCCAAGACCCCAGTCTCAATCAATGAGCTTTAGTGGCAAGAAGATGCATCAAGAAAACAATGGAGCATGTGCAGTGGCATGCTTATTTTACAAGTAAACAGTGTCTGGATGAAAGGATCCCTGCTGCCTGAAATCATTTGCATGCGATAAGGAAAAACAAAGTGAATGTTGAAGTTTCACTTGAAACGCAGTTTTTATATGGGAATTTTCTACAGCTCCAAAATGTGCAGCCGATATTTTTCTGAACGGCAGGGGACGAGGCACTTTCCAGAGGAATTATCTCGGCTCCAGACATAAGCATTTCAGAGAAAAACAGAGTGCTGACTAAATTGTCTTTATCTTTAAGGTAGATTTTACTGCCAGCATGTGGTACATATGGTCACATATTGACAGAGGTGATTCCTGTGGTGTGTGATCACACCCCTGAATGGATGTCAGGGTTTGGTTTGGAGTCTCTAAGTGGATTATACCCTCACTGTTGGATTGCAAATGTTGGATGATGTGTACCTGTTAATATGAAAGATGAACCTTTTGCTGCATTAAAGAAAAAAAAGAAAAAGAAAAAACCCTGCTGCTGTGGTTCCTCTGTGTCAATGCTCACCATCTGAGTATCTGGAAACGGACATAAGTACTAGGCCCAGGTTTTAAAACGATAGCGATATGTATGCGATATACATGTCATCAAGAGCAATAAGAAAATGACACTGTGATAGTGTGTTTATTGGACACACTGTATCTTCAACTCTGGATATTTCCTAAACTAATAGACAGCACTCCATCCACTTGTACTTTTCTTGTTTACAGAGGGAAATGCTGACAATTCTTTTCTCTTCTACGTGTATTTGACAGCTATAGTAACTAGTTTCAAAACACATGGTTTACATACATTTTTTTAATTCATGGTGCCCATTCATTGTGATTTATTTTGCTCAGATAGCATACAGGGATCTGGAACCTGGATCAGTCGTTTTCATGCAACAACAGCTAGCATATTTAGGTTTTTTAAAAACAAACAACCAGGATACTAGTACGCACGTAGACAGACTGAATGACATAATAATACATTTAATAATATAACACTGTAATGGTCAGTGTGCATGTTAAGTATTTCACAGGACTGTAAAAGAGTTTTTAATTTTTTTATTGTGGTACTATTACAGGTAAAGGGCCAAAATGGTCTTTAGGTTTCAGTGAACTGCACACACAGCCAAAATGATACTATGTATAAAACAATCTTATTGCCTTGGGTGTACAGTATGAAATCAGCGGTGGATTTCAGAAAGTGTAAATAAAGCCCAGTGTACCAATTCTGTAAACATATTAAAGTCTTCTGGAAACACAGGCTGCTTTGTGTGGTCGTGCCTGTGAGGCAGCTTTGAAAGGAAAGGACAGAAAGGCACATTGACCAAGAATGCAATGACAGTCACAATCCTTCGCAGTTTCTATTGTTTATAGCTGTTAAGGAAGACAGAGGAAAGGGAATAGTTGAAGCATGACCAGCAGTGGATTTATCAGGACATTGTTTGTAAAAATGAGCTTGACTTTTGTACATGGAAGGACTTGTGTTCACGCGAGCATGCACCCAACACACACACACACACACACACACACACACACCTTCCTGACGAGCAGCTATTGGAAACAGTACAATGAGACTCACTCCCATTTCTCCACTACGCGTTGTATGGAGGGCGTATTTTTTCATTATAATGTAGTACATTAGGTTCAAGGTTGGCCTCATTTCTCAATAGGGTTTCCTCTGCATCATTAAAGCTTTCTTCCACAGCAGTGGGAGACATCTTGTAGCATATAGATCATTCTCTGTCACCGTCTTCATGATTGAATTGCCATCAGTGTTGGGCAGATTACTTTGCCTTTCTATCTTAATGATCTAAATGAGAATTGACCTGCTAGAATGTATTAGGTGAGCATATCAATAAACTACTGTAACACCACAGAAAATAATTTAAAAGAATAAACTTGCTTTCCATTTCTTCTGATTATGGGAAAAAGTCAGAAGAGCCTCCTTTATGAGAACGTTATATGTGAAGCAAACAGTGTTTGACATGCATCATGGTCATGATAATCAATATCTGAAGTTAAAACAGACATTTGGGAAGACAGTTAAAGTATATATACATCTTTTGGTAAATAAAAGAGTTCTGACTTCAGCAAGAGATGCAACATGCAGGAACATTAGGATCAGGTAAAGATCTCTAGCACAGCATGTGACATTGTTCTGGTTAGCAAAGTATCATGATTAGAAGGTCACTTGGGCAATGCCAAGGATTATCATATTTAATAAATCCTTTCTGTGTTGCAATAGGGAAATTCACACTAGCGAGATTTTAGGCTTACTAAGGCAGACCTGAGCTCTGTCTGTACATGGCTGATGTGGAGAAGTTAAATATATTTCAAGGATCTTTGCTAAAGTAAGTTTTTGCTCTGCCCTTTTGAAACTTTTTTCAGGTGCAAGGCAATTATGAGCTAATCGTTAGTCATTTACTAGCTGATAGCATGGACCTTATCCCTTTTGTCAATGTGCCTCGGGCCTTATTATTATGCTGGACATCTTACATTTCCTATTTAATGTGGAAGGGGTGATCGGCATCCTGAGGACCCTCCCAGTAAATGAGGTCAATGCATGGCTTCACCTGGAAATGGATTAAATTGCAGCCATATATTACACATGACTTGTTGGCTGTCTTGTAACATGACCTTGTATGACACAGCTCTGCTCCCTGGTCAATAATACTTCCACAAGGATGGCTGTTCCCTGCTGAAATGTAGAGGTTAGCTCACGAAATAAGAGTGGAATGCAGTGCCAGTGTTGATTAGATTACAAATTCTCATCTTCGAAGCAGTTGTGACGGGAAACTCTCTCATACCAGTTTGTCAATGCAGTGGTTGTTGTTTAAACACAGTCTTGACCCTGAAGTGAGCTCCAGAGAATATTTTATCGAGTTTGACTTACTTAAGTTGCCTGTGATGCATTTAGAAAGGCTTTTGTTGATGCTTGATGAGAACACTGTCCCTTATAGGTGCAACACATGAAGGAGAGTGTTTATCTTTAAACTAGGGCATGCTGATGGGAAGTTGTTTTACTTATTTTTAAAACAAAGACTTTTTTAAACTTCCCATCGCAGCTTCCCATCTGTGTGCATTTTATAAACAAGCTGTCTAAATGACTTCAAAGCCCAAACCACAGACATGACCAGCTACAACTGCTGGCAACTGGGCTGTCAAACACATGCACACAGAACAAGGTGCCACATTTCAAGTTTGAAAAAATTAAATAATAATAATTGTGCACACACGCAGCCAACCCTGCAGAAGAAGAATTAAGGCCAAATACTATTAACTAGTCCACCAATATAGGAACCAGGTTTTCAGTTTAAAAATAAAAGGTGCACGTGCCCTGGAGTGGTAAATAGACTGCATTCATACAGCACATTTTTAGTCTTTGCGACTAATCAAAGCACTTTTACAACACAAGTCAGCATTCATACAGTCATACAGTGTACCACACAAGCTGCCACCTGCTCAGGAGAGATTAACACTCACACACACTCATACAGCATGGCTGTGCCATCAGTTCAGTATCTTGCCAAAGACTTCGACATGTTGATCGCCAGGGGGCTGGGGATCAAACCACCGACCTTCCAAATGGGGGACGATCAGGCAACCTCCTGAGGCACAGTCTTCGCTGGAATATTTCAATTTCCCAAACAAATGGGAAAATATCTATATAGGCCAAATATTATCTGTGTTCATTCAGCTTAAAAACTATTGACAAGGCAGGCTGTTTAAAGAATGACATCATCAAGGCATGTAGATTTCCGTTCGGGGAGCGGCTGCTGCAACAGTATGCTTTCACTATAATCAAAGAGATTGGCCGGAGAGCAGCCTGTAAGTATTGCCTATGCGCCACGGAGATAAACTCTACAAACTTCTATTTACATTTTCAGTGAGGTGTGCATGGCCCTTCTACACATAAATGATTCATAAAGTGTCTATATATTTGTTTTTTATTAAACTACGTATATACAGGAAATGACTTAAAGTGGCGATAAATAACATTTTTGTTTTAACTTATTAATGTGAAGTAAATGCACAATGTACAGTCATGTCTTTAGAATAATGACACCATCAACGAGTGGATTGTTTCTCTATAAGCCTCACTTTCACTATACAATTCTCTCTGCCACAGGGTCAGGGTGTCCCTTTCACAATAAAAGCCCTAAACACATACACTGCATCACTGCCTACGAGAGAGCATTTCACTAAGAGGGGTTAGCTGGTCAACACAATAGCTTACAGTATCTATTCCCAGGCAGCAGGCGCTGGAACAACCTGAGTATTGTTTACTTGTTTATTCTACCAAAAGACTCCGTTGACGAAGCAGGCAAAAAAGGCGAAGAGGGAGAGTGATAAAAAAAGGTTCTTTCTACTAAACTAGATCAGTAAGTAACAAACATGCCAACTGTGTTTTATTCTGCCTTTATCGTGCCACTGAGGTCAGGGTTTCTAGTTCTTTGGGATTCTTACACTTGTGTGTGGTTGAGTAAAATGAACATTTTTGTTTGATTTTACAAACTACTGAAAACATATCTCCCAAATTTCTTATTACAATATTGTCATTTAGACCATTATTTTTGCAGAAAATGACAACTGGTCAAAATATCAAAAAAGATGGTGTGTTTTCAGACCTTGAATAATGCAAAGAAAACAAGTTCATATTAATTTTTTAAAAACACAAACCTAATGTTTTAACTTCAGAAATCCTTATTTGGTGGAATAACCCTGATTTCCAATCACAGCTTTCGTGTGTGTTGGCATTCTCTCCACCAGTCTTTGACGTTGCTGTTGGGTGACTTTATGCCAATCCTGGTGCAAAAATTCATGCATCTTTGTTTGATGGCCTGTTAACATCCATCTTTATCTTGTTCACATTCCAGACGGTTTGAATGAGGTTCAGGTCTGGAAATGGGCCGCAAACGGTCTACATTAAGCTTCAATGTAACCAAAGCGGACATTATGACCAGAAAGATTTAAATATGTCGAACTTTAACATATTTTTCCTGGTAAAGAAACGGTAACTACCCAATAACAGAAACCCCAATAGGAACATAAAATAGACATACAAAAAGACAAAACCTGCTTTATTAGCAAACAGATCGCCTTCTGTTAAGCAAACATTTTCCCAGCAGTTTGGACTGTAAACAAATATGAAGTGGAAAAATCAATCTTCCAGTGGAATGGCACTTATAGCTGCTGTGGGAGCAGTAACTCATGGAGCGTCAGCCAGAATATAAAGGTTACCACCACAGGACTCTCGACACATCAGCTAACACATGATGGTTAATGTACCAATAACGTTAATATTGTCATCAAATGACATATCGGGCTGGGTGTTCAGGTTTATTGTAAATTCTACAGAAACGCTTGCTACTTTGAAACAGATACAAACAATACAAAGTGTGAATATATCAAAATAAAAATGTTATTGATGACCTATGAGCACATTTTAACAATAATTTGTTGTGTATTAACATACATACAAAATAATCAATTAGTAATATTTATTTCATTTTACAAAAAGTTTTAATTCTTTCCCCCTCAATTGTTTGTTGTGTATTTAGATCAGACTGGTACAGTGTTTCTTTCATTTTTTGAGGCATTTTAGACAGAATATAAAATAAATCTCCCCCTTACTTCCTGTCTTGGTGCAGGTGACTGACTCAGCTGCTCATGTTTGTGGAGGCAGTTTGAGGCCAGCTGTTTCTTCTGGAAATGTGATGAATGTGTCTCTTTGGTTTCAAACTGCAGTCCGTGGACACAAGTTGAATAGAACTTTTTAATTATACAGCAACTGAAGTAAAACTATAGTGGTGCCCATGGTAACACCTTGGGCATGTCATCCATAACAGTTTACTGCCTTCGTTGTGTTGTGTACGGATCAAAGCCCTGGGCTCCAGTCATGAACAGCATCAAGTCTACTCTGAACTCTGATATTACTGTTACTAAAAACACATTTTACTTTGTGATTGGGCTATTCGTATAAGATTCTGCAAAAAAACTATACAGACCGTAGCAGAGTGCAAACTGCCGTCTGTGACAATCCCATGATCCCATTGTGACTGTCACTGTTCACAGAACCCGTAGGAACCCTCAAGCACAACTCAGAGAAACACAAGTAAAAAGTCCAAATCCAAAAGGTTGATTCCAAAAACAGGCAGGGGTCAAAACCAGAGACAAACTAAGAAAGGCAAACTTCACCATGCATGAATCAGAGTCGGATCAACACCAGGTCACAAGTAATAATGCTGGGATACTTAGCTGAGGCAAGAAAAGACAGTCTGTCAAAGATCATCTGAAGGTGGCCGACATTTAAACTGCCACGGTAATCAGGGGGATGGGAAGCGGGTGAGTAAATGGGTGGAGTGGGTAAGGTGGTAGAATTGGCAGGAAATGGGGTTACTGGAAGAGAGGGAGCAGTGTCAGGGTCTGGTATGAGAAAAGAGTTAGTGATGATGCTTTGTAACTGAGCAAACAGAATGATCAGGAAGTACTTGTACCCACACATAGACACACATAATTATTACAATTATTGTTCCCATATGCAGGGGAGAAATCGTTGGGAAATGGAAACTGAACAATAATAAGAAAAAATGTTTCCAGTGCCTTCATCTACATCTGACATTACAACCCTCATCTCAGGAAAATCATATTGGCAAATTCTAAAATTGTGGTTATGACAATGAAACTAAGGTCATATGATCCTATTATTGTCTCACTGTGGAAATATAATTTACTTGGTTAGCTGGGATGGCAAGTCAACAAGGATCTCACAAAACCTTTACAGTCCCACTGTGGCTTTAATACATGTAGATTATTACCCATACGGCAAGCATAAAAACCACACACTGTGAAGCGTGTTGAATGTTAATTTGTTCAATGTATAACCCAATTTCTTGTCTGACTTTTAAACATAACCAGTTTGTAGGCAAAGTGTAGTCTACAGCTGCACACAACCCAGGTCACTAGTGGACAGAAATGCAGCAACGTTTCTTTACCATGGACAATGTGATGCTACGCCTGTACTGATCAAACTTGGTATAGAAGCCACTGCAGTATCTCATTATGGGACTGAGCAGCCTCCGATCCGCCTGGAATCTGTTTTTAATTCTTTCAAATGAACCCATCTCTGTCTCACGGGTCTCAGGTTGATATTTATTTTTAGGCTGAGATTGTCAGAGGAAATCTCTTACCACACAGCTGTCAGATTTTTCCCAATGACAAATTAACTCATCTGAACCAGTGCGGCTCACATGGCTCATATGCTCCATCTTGAAGTTGAATATTAGGTTTCTGCAGAATTTCATAAGCCTTCTTTTCTCCTGCTTTTTGTTTGCTCTGCTAGGAGCCTGAAAATCACAACCCACCTGGTCCAATTATTATCCAGAGTGGCTTGATTGATTGACAGGCAAGAATGAGTACAATATAAGAGTCTCAGGGAAAATACATTTTCTCAGGCTTTACACTGCTCTATGTAGAGCTGTGTGTGAAGGAGAAGGTCTGCTGTGATTTCCATGGTGCATTTTATGTCAATCCTCTGTAAGTTTTGTTACAGAGAGAGGAATTTGGGATGATTTGAAATGTTTCAAGTGAGATATCATGGCTTTAAATTGACTCAGAGTGTGCTGAACCCCTGCTGCACAGTCACCTGTTTCCCTATAACCTCCGATCTTGAACATATTTTTCCTTGTTTTGCCATGTGAGTAGTCCGATGTACAGCCCAACACACCTTCATTCTACCAGTGAAGTAGGAGCAGTCTGGATTGGTTATAGGTGAAGTACTTGTTCTATGAGAGCGTGTGTTCTTCAACTTAAGGCTTTTAATGCTCAGGTTTTTGAAGATTCCATCATGCAAATCATAGGTTTTAGCGTAGCCACAAGAGCATAAACGTGCATTACATACAAACTCTTTTTGCCGTCTCCCAGCTTCTCCTACAGCCAGTTCACAATGTGAGTCTCTCTTGTTCTTGTAGCTGCCCTTTTACCATTTGTTTTCTGACAATTTAAGTGAGAAAAACAACAACAGAAGGCTGGGCACTCTATAGAGAGATTAGAGAAGGGACTGAATGCCTCCTCATGAAAACTGGTAGAAACAAGAACAAAGAAGCCGTTAGCAACAGTCACACTTCAAAAATAGTGTCTCAAAGAAAGGACAAATGATAAGCCCCTTTTTTCTATTTGTCCTTGCCTTGTCCCGTATTGCTTTTGAGAAATGTCCACATTTTGTGTCATGGATTAAAAACAGCTTTTCTTTGGATCAAGGCTGTCCTATTCCTTTTCAGTTTTATTTTTGCATCAGTTTGAGTTGGAAACACATTTCAGCCTGACAATAACAATGAGAAGTCATAGAGGAGATTAATATTTAATTATATTGATTTTGAGAAACCTGAAGAGGTCCAAAGCACTTTGAGTTCTAGCTCTGTATGTTATATATTTTCCTTGTCAATAGAATGCAGTTTTCTATTTGTGTTATTTTTCTAATTGCCCAAGGGAAACACACATATAACAGCTTTAGGCAAAACTTTCTTGTTCTTTGATTTCTATTAGAGTGTAGTAACTGCAAGTTCAAAGCTTCTAAAGTGCACAGATTCTGCTTTTCTGTTTTTTACTTTGTACTATATGGACAATTTGTAATTGTAGTCTTTTGAGTTGTGTAATTATAGCTTTTTTTATTTATTCATTTATAGACTGCTATTTCTCAGGCACTCACACAAGTAACAGCATCAACACAGTTATTGATCCCTGCTCCTGCACACACACACGCACACGCGCGCACACACACACACACGCGCGCGCATAAACTGCCAATAGATACTAGTATCTGTTTTTGCATGCAGCAAAGCATTTTATTAAATAACTCAAAAACATCCACACCCTAATTGTATTGAATATACCCAGCTACACATGGGGCACAGCGATGTGTCACACCATCCACTCTCCTCTCAGCTGAAATCTATGCAGTGGATGAAAGTATCCTTTTTCTTCTTTTTTATTAAACTTGCACCATACTTCGATTCCGACATACTGTTTAAAATGCAGATTGAAATGTATTTTCAACTTGGAAAATGTTGAAACCACTCTATGGATCTGCTTGATCCAATGCTTCAGTCCGTCTTTGCCTGTCTGTGGCACGGCAGCTTTCAGTGTTGATTGGCTGTCACTCGTGTAACCAATTAGATATTGCTGTGGAACATTGAGGAGACTACAGCCAGAATTAGTAAAAATACCCTTTATTATTCTTGTTCATTCCTTCTGAATAAACCTATCCATTATTCTTTAGTCCAGCTGTTTCAAAACATCCAGAACCTTAAGGGTGGTACTGATTCTTTAGAACCCACTAAAGCAGATCCAATACTTAAATTCCATAGAGTAGTTCGAACATTTTCCAAGTTGAAAATAAATTTCCATTTGCATTTTAAACAGTATGTCGAAAAAGAAGTATTGTGCAAGTTTACCAAAAAGAAGAAAAAAGATACTTTCACCCACTGCATAGATTTCAGCTGAGAGGAGAGCGGATGGTGTGACACATTACTGTGCCCCATGTGTAGCTGGGCATAACTTCAACAAACTTGCATCTCACGATTTGTTAAAATGAAAATAGAAATATTCACCAGCACAGGCTGTGCTGTGGTATAGCCTTTGCAGTTAGCATTTGCAAACTAACAAGAAGTGTCCTCCTACAAGCTGGAGACACACCCTCTCTAAACTCTAGTCCTGTGGGGCATGGTTAGTATCAGTTCAGGCTAGTAGCAGTCACTTTCTGCTCATCATGTATACATACATACTGTACATACATACAGTTCTCCTGATGCCGGTCCAATGTGCTCTATTCTTTACCCTAAATCCATCACCAGATTTTGCAATGGCACTGAAACAGTAGTGTCTGCAATTACAAGGTTTTATGTAGAGTAAAATTAACTGTATTTTACCTGAGATTTTATTTCTATTTATTTATCATCACCATGATAATTCTTATCTTATTACAGCTACAGTTAATTAAGGGAATATATTCTTTAAACAGCTTAGTTGTAATCAGGTCTAAGACAGGTTGATGGCTTGGATGAAGAAATTGGTGCATTTAGTTGGTTAAGGTCGATCGTAGAAAAGCAGTCTAGATATATTTTAAGTGTTTTTTAAATAAATTGATTAATTAGATTGAAGATGGATGGATGGATAATTATAATTGTATGGTTAAAGAAGCTCATGAAGTGGTCACTACTGAGCGATAAAGGAATAGAAGGCTCAGTAGAGCTGTGTCTCTGTCAGCCTGGCTACAGAGCTGAAAACAAACCTGGGGTTGTTCTTATGTTCTTCTATTAATGAAGAGTAATAAGCTGCTCAGGCCTTATGGAGAGCCTTCTTATATGTTTTAAGATTATCTAGCCAGTCTAAACGAGATTCTTCCAGCTTGGTGGAACACCATTTCCTCTCAAGTTTTCTTGACTTTAGTTTTAGTTTGCGGGTTTGGGGGTTAAGCCACGGAGCTTTCTCTGTTTTATTATCTTCTTTTTTAATGAGCGACAGAGTCGAGTGTCATTCGCAGTGAGGCTGCAGCACTATCAACAAGATTCATTTGGGACTAAAGTTATCACAGGAGAGTCCTCCGTTACATTGATATTAAGACATGGTAATGAACCAAGTGCCGATGGAATCATTTCCTTAAATGTAGCTACAGCACTATCAGATAGACATCGAGCATATGATATTTTTCTTCATGGCTTGCAGTCCAGTAACAGGACTTCAAAAGTTATTAAAAAATGGTTTGATAATAGAAGATTATGTGGACAGACTAATAAATGTTCAATTTCAAGACCATATGCCAGAACAAGGTCCAGGTTTAAACAATGAGTTGGTTTATCGAATCAAAAGGGGAGATAAACGCAGTATTAAGGCATTATCAACGTCACCTACAATAATTACTTTATCTGTTTTAAGGACTAAACTTGATAAGATAAACTCGATAAAATTCAGAATACTGACCAGGAGGGCGGTACACTATAACAAATAAGATTGTCTGTATTGTTTTCCATGTTGGGTTTGAAAGCGTCAGAACAAGGCTTTCAAAAGAGTTATAGTTTAGTTTAGGTTTCGGATTGATTACTAGGCTTGAGTAGAATATGGCTGCAACTCCACCACCTCGGCCTCGAGGAACGTGAGTATTAATATGACGAGACGGAGTGGATTCATTTAGACTGACATATTCTTCATGTCTCAGCCAGGTTTCAGTGAGACAAAATAAATCAATCTGATTATCTGATATTAAATCATTTACTAATCCAGCTTTAGATAACAAAAGACCTGATGTTTAAGAGTCCACATTTAATTTTTCTATTTAGTTGCACTTTTGCAGTGGTGGTGTTCATTTTTATTAGGTTTTTATGTACAACTCCTCTTCTGTTTACTATTGATTTTATTGATTTCAGTGGTCGTGGGGCAGACACAGTCACTGTGGGGATTTGAGTGGGTGACTGCCCGGATGGAAGCACAGAGAAGTGTGTAAGACTGCAACTCTGCCTCCTGGTCTCAACTCCGGATTGTCATGGATTAGGTCCACTAATAAATGTACTAATATTACTAGATATGAGATCCGCTCCTTCCAAAGTAGGATGAATGTCGTCACTCCTAATCAGACCAGGAGTTCCTCAGAAAGTCCGCCAATTGTCTACGAAGCCCAAATCATTATCTGGACAAGACCATGACAGCCAGCGACGGATTGATGACATGCGGCTAAACTTGTCACCAATCGTTAGATTTGGCAGGGGAACAGAGAAAGGCCGACATTGTCTCTGCATATCTACACAACGACTCAACGTTAATTTTAGTGCACTCCGATTGACGCAATCGGGTGTCATTACCGCCGACGTGAATAACAATCTTACTGTATTTACGTTTAGCCTTTGCCAGCAGTTTTAAATGTGCTTCTGCTCTGGCACGTGAGGAAAACCAGGAGACCAGGAGACCAGAGAAAACTACCCAAGTCCAACATTGTGTCTTTGTATATCTGCACACTGACTCCACATTCATTTTAGTGCACTCCGAATAACAATCTTACTCTATTTACGTTTAGCCTTAGTCAGCAGTTTTATATGCGCTTCTGTGTCTCCCGTTCTGGCCCCCGGGACTATGGTCTCTGGTGTCTCAAACTTCATGTATCTCAGGGGGACAGCTAACAGGAGCCAGCTCTGGTCGGCCCGCACCGGCTACAGGGGGCTTGTTGACAGCTACAGTAGCAGATATGGGTACCCTCTCTACCTGAGACAGCACTGAGAGCCAGCCACCGGGGTTGGCATAGTCAGACGCGTTGTTTGATAGGGTGATGATGGCTGTGTGGAGTGTTACTAAGGCAGCGACGCAGTGAGGGAAGCCCCGATTGGACAGGAAGAGCTGGGCTGAATCCTCCAGCTACTGCTCACTGGGAGACGCCGAAGAGCGCCACAATAGCGTGACACATGTCCCTGACACAACTGCACATGTTGGACTTCCCCACACCAAACAAGGTGCTGATGGTGCGGTATTCGATGTTCAACGGCAGGCGCCACAGAGCCACTGCTACACGTTTTTCCACTGCCATTGACTTTCCATGGTGATGAGCCGCGCTTTTAGCCCTCTAAATCTTGCTTCCAACCCTGCATATAAACTACATTTAATACATCTATACTATAAATACTACTATCACTAAAACAAAACAGCTTTATGTGAAAGACAACTAATAACATATAAAAAAAACATGGTATGTTTAGGTTAGGAAAAGGATGTACATTTAATGTTCATGTAATGTACAATTAATAAGAAGGCAACATTTAGATTCACGTCTGTGATGGACTGCTGGCTCCAGTTTCCTGCCCAACAAGTCTTCCAACTTAACCAACAACATGTTTATTTGTCCATGTCCTTTTGAAGAAACATAGAAGTGTCGGGAAAAATCCGTTTAATGATGTTACAATAATATGGTTATTGTTTAGGCATGAAAAGTGCTTGGTTAGGCTCAGGGAAAGATCAGGGTCGTACTTTGATAAGGTTAGGAGACCTTCATCCTCACCTATTATACTGTAATTTCCGGACTATAAGCCGCTACTTTTTTCCCACACTTTGAACCTCGCGGTTTATACAATGACGCGGCTAATTTATGGATTTTTCCCGCTTTCACAAGCTTCATGTCGCCAAAAAACTGAGCACCGTCACATAGTGTGACGTAAATCGAGCGCGCTCAAACTTCCCGTCATTCTGATGGTTCCCATTCATTACGGTAATTAACTTTTTTACGAAATTTCTCGGTGTTTCATTCAGTGTACCAAATGAACCTCTAAAAACATTATGCCAACCTTCAATTGCATTATTAGTTCTTGGAATGTCTTCAGCAGCGGACATTATGAACAGCGGACATTTTAAACAGCGGACATTATGAATGGTCACGATTCTGATTACGGTAGTCATTTTGTCACCCTCATCATGGCAAAGACACGGAGAAAGGCATATGATGCAGCTTTCAAGTTGAAGGTGTTTAAAGGCTTATTTATTTTTGTTCCAAGCCGTGTTTCGTTAAAGCCTGTGTAAAGTTCATTTGTTTCAATGTACTGGTAGGCACCTGCGGCTTATAGACATGTGCGGCTTATTTATGTACAAAATACATATTTTTTAAAAATTCAGTGGGTGCGGCTTATATTCAGATGCGCTGAATAGTCCAGAAATTACGGTAGTCTGTCGATCCTGGGAGAGGATCCTCCTCAGTCTCTCTCTGAGGTTTTAGAACATGTTTCCCCTTTAATTGTAGGGTTTCTTTAAGGGAGTTTTTTCTTGTGCGGTGCGAGGGTCTAAGAGACAAATGTGTAATTTGTGATATTGGGCTGTATAAATAAACTTGATTTGATTTGATGGTCATGCTTAAATGAACAACTTGACTGTCCGGTGGAAACTGGAAATGAAGAGCAGTCAAATGTTTTGTTGACCCTTCTGTCCACCCCCACTTCCATATACATACTTTTTTGCTCAACAACAACATGCCCTGACTTGCTTGTTTGCCCCCGACATACTTACTAAAACCCCTAGAGGACGCTGTTACTTGAACATAAACAAATGTCGTTTTGAGGCACTTTCTGAAAATCCCTGACGCGGTCATTCTTCTTGAAAGGAATGTCTCCTCCTAACTATCCACCACCCTGACCTCCAAAAACATTCTCTATGCCGTGTAAATAATGTAAAAGTGAAAAGGCGTGTTTTGTTTTGTCCAAGTTGGAGTTGAAAGGTTTGTGTTGGGTTTGCTCTTCCTTCCTAGCTTGATATCAGACTGATATCATGTTGTCATGATTACAGACACAATCTAAAGACACAATCTCTGTTCTTTCACATTCAAGATGCAATATGTTGTCTTGTTTGCTGTGTATACATTAAAGGAATTCAATTGTAGTTACAACTAGAGATGTCACAAGACCAGAAATTTAGTAGTCTATACCAATAGCAGTGAAATTCTACGATTCTCGTTACCAGTTTGTTTTTTGTTGGGAAGATTAACAGGTCGTAATTCCCTCTCTAATGTCTATTTTATATTTCTGTGAAACATCTCCATCAAACAAATACCAACAACTACATTTTACAAGACTACATTGAACACATCATTATAAAGTTATAATTTTCCTTCACCTATAACTCTATAACTCATTTTTACTTAATAGAGCTAAAATGCACCACAATGCTACTCTATGGAACCTCTGGGAGAAAAGGGGATGAATATAATATGCAGCCAGTTATGTCTGGTGTGTCTTAACATGTGCAGTATGTCACATAAATGTTTTTGTTGGGTTTTCAGGGTCAAGAGAAATGCATTCCAAGCTCAATGTCACTCACAGTTTAGCCAGGGTTTACTGGGCCTGCCAAGAGGCATCGCTGTCAGAATCCCGACTGAAAGATGGCTTTAGGTGATGAGCAAGAAGCGGAAAGCGCTCTCACAGAAAAGTCAGAAAAGCTGGAATTAAAAAGCTTTGCAGCCCTCTCGAAATAGGTTCCTTCGCCCCTACTCCTCCTTTTCCAGTCTGTCTATCCGTCCCTCTATCCATCCGGCTATAATATCTCCCTCTGTCTGTCTGTGTCTCACATCTCCCACACTCAAAGCTCTTCAGCTCCCTGGATTTATATTTGGTGCTGTCCGAGGAATGTTTTGCATTTGAATTTCTTCAGTGGCCTGCCAGTCTCTGCATCTCTTTGAGTGCAGACCCAACGGGGGTCCCTGTTTTTTTGCCTCCGTCTGTCGCTTTCCATGCTTGCTAACAAAGCAGTGGAGTTGGAGTAGTTTGGTGTAGTGGCCAAGTTGTTCTGGGAGCAAGTGCCATAGAGTGGCACTTTGCAAGGACTGTGCTCCAATAACCCTGACAAGTTATTTCAGTCATACAGTCTGAGTAGATGAATACAGTAATGTTCAGACATGTCTGATTGAGAGTCACTGGCTAAATGTTGGCATTATTTTGAAAACTTATGTCACTGCATATTGATCAGTCAATTTTCAGTTCCATATACTAAACTATATCATGTACAAATTTCTTTTAGCAGTGTTATTTGTCTTATCAGTACATGGGACTATTAACAAAAATAATAAGTATACATTTTATTAAAAAAAAGTATGGACCTCTGTAGCACTAAATGGGAACCATCCAGGACTGTCTCCATTGCAGAGGACAAGACATTCCTGGATGGTTCTGTCGAAGAAGATTTTCTCTCTTAGTTTAAATTTAAGTTGATATTGTCTTTGTATATTCCTGCCAATATCTTCTGAGTTGAGACAAACCCTTTCCATTGATTATCAAATCCCTGTGTAGTGATTCATTGTTAAGGGAGCTCAGCCTAGCAGGGTCACACCTTAACTTTCATGGGAACTCAACCTGACTCGATGCCTATTTGGGCCTTTGGAGCCATACGTGTATTATCTTATTATTAGTCTTCTCATCATTTGGTTAACACAGACTCAAAGCATGAAATTCTTCCATATTAGAATAACACACTAATCCACACGATACGTTTACGTTTTAAAACTTAACTTATAACTTTTGCTACGTTTGTGCCTAGCGTCCACACTACTCCGCTGTTTAAGAACCACTAAAACGGAGTTTGATGCAGACATCCACTTTCGCTTTCGGATTTGGGTTTGAGATTAAGTAGCCCTGCAGCAGTCTTGTAACTGCAATGGAAAAATAAAACGTGTTTTTTTCAACTATAATTGTCTCTGTTTGATCAAGAGTGTGGGAAAGATAGAGGAAGATCTTAAGTATCTAACAAGATTTTTTATTATAGGAAGTATAATAATATTTTTTGTAAACCAACCGCAGAGTAAACAATCTGCTTCCTGTTTACACTGGCACACGCATTGCCCAGTGCACATGAACAATCATGTGATTTCAGGTGTGTTAGTATGAACTGAGATCATTTCTGAAAGGTGCTGAAACGCCTGTGTACGTATATGGTTTTCGTTCAAAATGCTGTTTTAAAATGAAAATGTATTAATTTGGGTGTACAGCCTTAGAGAACACACCGCCGCTGCTCTGCTTTATGCTATGTCTTTTCTCTATGCTGCATGAATGCTCTCGATAATCGTCTGTTTTCTTTTGAAGCTAAGAAAATATTCCTTCTTTCAAATTTGAACAGAGCAAAGTTTTCTTCAATAAAAGGGTTTCTTTCACAGTTTCCATAGAAAGTGTAGGGAATCAGCTGTGCGCTGCTCTTTATCAAAGGTGGGAAGTGTTTTCTCTTGTCAAACTGAAAAATATTGTTTGAAAACATTAACAATGTCTTTCTAGTGCGCTGTCTTCTAGCCTTATTGTGGTGCGCTAAGCTGTAATGGGCTCATTACATATAAGCCTGTTCACAATCGATATACTTTGACAAACGACACACAAGTGAGATGTATGCTTTATCCGAAGTTTTATCAAGAAAGACTATATGGATGAAGACTGACTGGTTGGTTTGGCAAATGCACATCTGATTACTGTAAGAGCCCCACCTCCGATAAAGAGCAGCACACACCATCCAGGAGCTATGGCCTCTGCTCAGTGCTGCTTTCAGCATGCTACAAATTCATAATCTTCCAGTTCATTTATCTTGCTATGTTAAAGTTCCATTGAACAAGATGTGTTTTCACTACTGAATAAAACATATATAAACACAGCTGCAGTAACCTTTATTTATTTGCCTTTATAATTAGGCTCAGTGGTCTCAATATTGGTGTGTTATGACACATTAGCATTTCATGCCAAACTGAAGAAGAAGTGTCAAAGATCTGTTGCAGAATAAGGAATTGAAACTGGAACTCGATACCTTGTTTATCAATTCTCATCTGACCAACATGTTACATAGAGAAAAAGCTGAAGCCAAGTGTAAGCAAAGCTGAATTCTGATTAAGCTCCATCGAAATGCATGAAGCCAGAAAAGAAAGTAAGACCTGAGCTTAGGTTTATTGGGTGCCGCCGGTTTTATTTCATACAAACTGTCACTTATAGCTTTGATGGATTAGAGCTCAGTTTACACTTAAACTCCACAGCCAGTGTACATGTGTTGTTGTTGAAGACAAAGCAAGGAAACTGTATTCCTTATGCATCTGAAAGCATTCTAGCAGGTAATGCAGTGTGATAACAGGCTTTTTAAGAGGAATTTCACCTCAACTAAAAACCTTTAAGAGGCATGTCAAAATTTGTGAAAAACCTTGCGAGATGGTTAAGGTGAGGCAACTAAACTAAATCATTTATTTTATTTAAAGTCCTCCTTTGCTGTGTTTTTGCTGAGTTAAAGCAAAGAGCAACTCATCCTAGTGCCCTTTATAAGACTAAGAATGCAGCTCAGTCAGTGTGCCTACTGGTTTGAAGGTAGTTGCGATCACTCTCAAACCGTTCATGAATGTTGCAGACTATATGTGACCTATTTGCTGCTGTGTTTAAACCGTCAACAATCTTTGTTGTTCTCTAACAAACAACACACACTACAAAATCAGTCGTAATAGTCCACCCGTCAAAACCCAAAGCGGCAGGAGCAAAAGGTTATCTGCATCTGTGATGTTGTAGCTTTTTAATGACTTTATCACTAATGTTCTGCTTTTATTTGGAAGAAATGATATTCGTAAGAGTTGATTTTTGACACTTTTGATTCATTTTTTTATTAAAATGTGTTATTTAATAGCTTCTCGGGCATCAAAAATCTACATTTAAGCACTTAGTTATTCATCTCATCTTCTGCCAATTTTTTGGTGTAAGCTGTTAAAGAGCACTCTTTCAGTTGCTTTAGTCAGAAGTTTCATAGTGCTAAGATTTACATAAAACCATTGAAGTGCTTTGGACAACAGCTGAAGTCCAAGTAGGCCAAAGTTCCCAGGCAAAGTTCACATGCTGTATTCTGTACACTACCGTCAGCTCGACATGAACAGCACATTGAAACGCATTCAGTGATGAACAATGCATGTCTCAACCATTTCCTCTGGGGTACACTAGCCTCCACATTTGGACCAAAGCAGTTCTTAACGGGATCTCTGTCAAAAGGGTTCAGTGGCCGCGGGCTAGTTTTCAAATGTAACCAACCATGCTAGCCTGAGTGTATATGTTAGAAATTGCATTTGAGGAAAGATTCATAGGAGACAGAGCTCATGCTGTGAAGGCTTCTTTAGAAATTGTCAGAATGTACAATCGCATGGCTTCTATTAAGGGGAAAATGATTATAAGGTACTGGTTTGGAAAGGAATAGAATGAGATGAACAGGAGAAGTATGAAATGAATGCTGTTAAGTTTTCAACAAGTCAAGAAAAAAGTTAATCTGCTCTTCATAACTGAGGATTTACATTAACTGATGTTCTCCCTCCCCAGCCCTTAAAGCGGTTGTTTGTTCCATATCAGTAAATCTCTGCAACATTATTTTATGTTTCAGTATTTTATGGAAGCCTGGGAAAAGCAGAAAAAAAACTATCCCTTTCAAAATGCTTTTTGGATGGGCGTGATGCATTTCTGACTACGATGCATGAGGGGGAAGTTTGCATCTCATCAAAGACCTGCATTTAAGTAACATGCCCACAACCTTTCCCTGACCTTACCTTAGCCATACCTTAACTTTAGTTAAGGCAGCACAATATTTGGACAAATATGAATAAATGACCATCAATTGATGGTGATCCTGTGCAATTTTCAGTGGCCATGTGAACAAATTAAGCTCTACTGCAGACAATGCCATTTCAATTAATGCAGGAGACGATAGTTCTGTTAACCGTTGTCTTCAGCCTATGACATGATCTCTTGTACTGTGGGATTTTACTGAGTTATTTAGATTGTAGCAGAGGTGTAGACATTAATAGCACTTTGCACACAGTATTAATACATGGATGCATGTAGATTTGAGTAGACATTTTCCCTCTTTTTTCTTTCTTCCAGTCTGCATACATTATGTGATGTTTCAATGAGGCGTTGGCATGGTAAGGTCACTTTGAGCCCCATGTTTAGGCAGTGTTTGTGTCCTGAGGCCAGAAGCCAGAGCAATATGTTTAATAATTAAATTATTACCCCTCCGAGAACCATCACCTTACCCTGGTGGAGGGGTTTGGGTGCTCCTATGAACCTGAGGGCTGTGTTGTCGGGAGCCTAGTGCTCCCGGTAGGGGTCTCCCATGGCAAATTGGTCTCAGGCGAGGGGCCAGACAAAGAATGGTTCAAGTACCTCAATGCAACATCACAAAAGAGGAGGTGTGACCCTGCCCGGAGGAACCCCGGGCCCCCGTCTGGAGCCAAGCCTGGAAGGGGGGCCCGTCAACGAGCGCCTGGTGGCCGGGTTTGCCACGGAGCCCGGCCGGGCATAGCCCGAAGAAGCAACGTAGCACCCCCCCCTCTCCATCATGTGGGCCTACCACCCGCAGGAAGGTAGGCCCACATGATGGAGAGGGGGACCATTGGGGTCGGGTACATTGCCAGACGTGTGGCAGTGAAGGTCGGGGACCTCGACGGACCAGACCTGGGAGGCAAAGGCTGGCTCTGGGGACGTGGAACGTCACCTCTCTGTGGGGGAAAGAGCCGGAGCTTGTGCGGGAGGCGGAGCGCTACCAGTTAGATCTGGTTGGGCTCTCCTCAACGCACAGTCTCGGTTCTGGAACCGTACTCCTGGATAGGGGTTGGACCTTATTCTTCTCTGGAGTTGCTCAGGGTGTGAGGCGCCGGGCGGGTGTGGGGATACTCACAAATCCCCGGCTGAGTGCCGTTACGTTGGAGTTCACCCCGGTAGACGAGAGGGTCGCCTCCCTACGCCTACGGGTTATGGGGGGGAAAACTCTGACTGTTGTTTGTGCACCGAACAGCAGTTCAGAGTATTCGGCCTTCTTGGAGACCCTGAATGGAGTCCTGTTGGGGGCTCCAGTAGGGGACTCCATAGTTCTACTGGGAGACTTCAACGCGCACGTGGGCAGCGATGGAGACACCTGGAGAGGCGTGATTGGGAGAAACGGCCTCCCTGATCTCAACCCGAGTGGTTGTTTGTTATTGGACTTCTGTGCTAGACATGGGCTGTCCATAACAAACACCATGTTCGAACATAAGGATGCTCATAAGTGTACATGGTACCAGAGCACCTTAGGCCGAAGATCGATGATCGATTTTGTAATCGTATCATCTGATCTGAGGCCGCATGTTTTGGACACTCGGGTAAAGAGAGGGGCGGAGCTGTCAACTGATCACCATCTGGTGGTGAGTTGGGTCAGGGGGTGGGGGAAGAGTCAGGACAGACCTGGTAAGCCCAAACGGGTAGTGCGGGTGAACTGGGAACGTCTGGAGGAGGCCCATACCCAAGAGACCTTTAACTCACACCTCCGGCGGAGTTTCTCTGGCATCCCTGTGGAGGTTGGGGGCATTGAGCCTGAGTGGTCAATGTTCAAAGCTTCCATTGCTGAAGCTGCGGCGGGAGCCTGCGGCCTCAAGGTCTTAGGTGCCTCAAGGGGCGGTAACCCTCGAACACCGTGGTGGACCGCGGTGGTCAGGGAAGCCGTCCGACTGAAGAAGGAGTCCTTCCGAGATATGTTATCACGGGGGACTCCAGAGGCGGTTGCAAGATACCGACAGGCCCGAAGGGCAGCGGCCTCGGCCGTGACAGAGGCAAAGCAGCGGGTGTGGGAGGAGTTCGGAGAAGCCATGGAGAAGGACTTTCGGTCGGCACCAAAGTGCTTCTGGCGTACTGTCCGGCACCTCAGGAGGGGGAAGCGGGGAACCATCCAAGCTGTTTACAGCAGGGATGGAACACTGTTGACCTCAACTGAGGAGGTACTCGGGCGGTGGAAGGAGCATTTTGAGGAACTCCTCAATCCGACTAATACGCCCTCTTTGATAGAGGCAGGGCTGGAAGATTATGGGGGATCATCAGCAATTTCCCTGGTGGAAGTCACTGAGGTAGTCAAACAACTCCACAGTGGCAAGGCCCCGGGGATTGATGAGATCCGTCCTGAAATGTTGAAGGCTTTGGGTGTGGAGGGGCTGTTGTGGCTGACACGTCTCTTCAACATTGCGTGGAAATCGGGAACAGTGCCTAAGGAGTGGCAGACCGGGGTGGTGGTTCCCCTGTTTAAAAAGGGGGACCAGAGAGTGTGTGCCAATTACAGGGGTACCACACTGCTCAGCCGCCCGGGTAAAGTCTACTCCAAGGTGCTGGAAAGGAGGGTTCGGCCGATAGTCGAACCTCAGATTGAAGAGGAACAATGCGGATTCCGTTCTGGCCGTGGAACACCGGACCAGCTCTTCACTCTCACAAGGATCCTGAAGGGGGCCTGGGAGTATGCCCATCCGGTTTACATGTGTTTTGTGGACCTGGAGAAGGCGTATGACCGGGTCCCCCGGGAGATACTGTGGGAGGTGCTGCGGGAGTATGGGATGAGGGGGGCACTTTTGAGGGCCATCCAATCCCTGTACGCCCAAAGCAAGAGTTGTGTCCGGGTGCTCGGCAGTAAGTCAGACTCGTTCCCGGTGGGTGTTGGCCTCCGCCAGGGCTGCGCTTTGTCACCAATCCTGTTTGTGGTATTCATGGACAGGGTATTGAGGCGTAGTCGGGGGGAGGAGGGGTTGCAGTTTGGTGGGCTTGGGATCTCATCGCTGCTCTTTGCAGACGATGTGGTCCTGATGGCATCATCAGCCTGTGACCTTCAGCACTCACTGGATCGGTTCGCAGCCGAGTGTGAAGCGGTTGGAATAAGGATCAGCACCACAAAATCTGAGGCCATGGTTCTCAGCAGGAAACCGGTGGATTGTCTACTCCGGGTAGGGAATGAGTCCTTACCCCAAGTGAAGGAGTTCAAGTACCTAGGGGTCTTGTTCACGAGTGAGGGGAAAATGGAGCGGGAGATGGGCCGGAGAATCGGAGCAGCGGGCACGGTATTGCACTCGCTTTACCGCACCGTTGTGACGAAAAGAGAGCTGAGCCAGAAGGCAAAGCTCTCGATCTACCGGTCTATCTTCGTTCCTACTCTCACCTATGGTCATGAAGGTTGGGTCATGACCGAAAGGACGAGATCGCGGGTACAAGCGACCAAAATGGGTTTTCTCAGAAGGGTGGCTGGCTTCTCCCTTAGAGATAGGGTGAGGAGTTCAGTCATCCGAGAGAAGCTCGGAGTAGAACCGCTGCTCCTTTGCGTAGAAAGGAGCCAGTTGAGGTGGTTCGGGCATCTGGTAAGGATGCCCCCTGAGCGCCTCCCTAGGGAGGTGTTCCAGGCACAGCCAGCTGGGAGGAGACCACGGGGAAGACCCAGGACGAGGTGGAGAGATTATATCTCCACACTGGCCTGGGAACGCCTCGGGGTCCCCCAGTCAGAGTTGACCAATGTGGCCCGGGAAAAGGAAGTTTGGGGTCCCCTGCTGGAGCTGTTGCCCCCGCGACCCGACCCCGGATAAGCGGTTGAAGATGGATGGATGGATGGATTAAATTATTAAAGAGCTGTCTTAAAAAATATCAGCCTGATTCTGCTATTTTGTTACTTTCAGAATGTGTGTATTGTGTAATTGCGTCTGTGACGCTCATTATGAAAATATCATTGAGTCTATGGCTTGCTTTTGAGATAAGTGTGTCACATCATTATACAATGCAAAAAAAGAATGAATATATTTTAAATTATGATTTTGTCAATGAAAGTCAAATCAAGGTGATGTTAGAAATGTAGGGAAATAATTCAGACACCCAATATAAATATATGTTGAATAAATATATGTTGAATACAGTGTATATTAGAATATTTTAAAGTACTGGGTGGGACATTTATGATTGGAAAGAACAGCTAACTGATTGCTGCAACTTGTTGCCTCTTTGGCCAATCTACCAGAACTTGCTTTAGGTTTCAGAAGACAAACACATTATTATCTATGTATTTGATGGTGCCAGAGCAGTGCAACACATTAGTGCTGTGTGAGTAGTAGCGTGGCGTATGACTGGGCTACATTGGCTCTCATAACAAATTAAGAGACAAAGAGGAGGGTCTCTTTTCATGAGAAAGCAGAGTTTCCTCGTAAGCCTTATACACCTATCACAACCATAATGTCTCACATTTGATGTGAGATGTTTACCTGTAAAATCACGATTGACCTGTCAAAAAAAAGAGAAAGTACAATGGATATTCAAGTCCACTGTAACACCCAGACCAGATCAGACTGGCTTCCACTGTTTAAGATGAAGCGATACACACCCTCCCCTCGAACCACACATAAATAATAAATGCATGGACAAAGACAAGCAGCACTTCTGCACACGGCTGTTTGGGTTCCTCTTCCACAGCAGTGGCACAAGCCAGAAAGAAAATCCAGTCAGTTCCTACACTTTCCACTACAAATGGAAAGCCACATTTTTTAAACTGGTTCTGACAGCGAGTCCAGTTTGTCAGTTTGGTTCATGTTTATTGATACATCTCTTTATCATAAGCTTGCAAATCAAACACATCTCCATACTTTTTTACATCTCGTCTGCTGGTCCCATATATTATTATTGTCATTACTTTTACTATTAATGTTACCATTACTTTTGTTGGAACACTATACATCACGACAGTGTCACAATTAAGTTGGGGTTAAAATATTAATGATAATTCCTTATCTCTGTGTGTGTCGCCGTGTTTAAAGGGCAAGTTCACGGTTAATGTGAGATGGTAACGTTTATGATAATGGTGACAGAAGAAGTGAGTGTGCATGTGACTCTGACATCACCTGGTGAAACAACCTATTGTTACCTGTTAGCTCGATACAACAGATCACACAATACAGCTCAGTGAATAGAAACCAAGTCAACACATGTTCATACATTTACAGTAGTGCTATGCTCACTTAGCCGTGTCAAGTATATAAATCCTAAATAATATAGTATGCCCAGCGGGGGTTCAGTCCATGAATGGAAAGGGTGGTGGTAGTCTAGAGGTCTAGTGTTTAGGCTTCCATATAGAATGCTGGAAGTTTGTGAGTTCAGGCTCCCACCATTGAGCTCCTGAGCAAGGCACTTAACCCTGAGTTGCTCCAAGAGACTGTCCCTGTAGTTAGTTCACTGTAAGTTGCTCTAGATAAGAGTGTCTGCTAAATTACCTGTAATGTAATGAAAGGCTACTTTTCTGTTTGCTTAGCTGGCAAATCCTTTGATGTGGATTTGCCAGCGAGTGATATGTCTGTCTTTGTTGATGGCAGTGTGCTGCCGGTAGAGTCGTTGATCTCTTTACTGTTTACAGCTTGTTAAACTGTGTCAGGACGGAGGAGACTGGTCACTCCGTTCGTTATCCTGCAGAATACAGTTAGCTCCTTGCTAACTACTCGTCTAAGTCTTTAGCTTCCTCTTAAATGTGGAGAGGGTGTCTGCCTCCCGAACACAAACTGGGAGCTGGTTCCACAGTAGAGGAGCTTGATAGCTG
>CALSBV010000001.1:1730472-1745614 GCA_943590825.1 Bovichtus diacanthus | reverse complement strand
AGTGAGGCTGCAGCACTATCAACAAAATTATTAATTTGGGAGGGACTTGTATTAAGGAGGATTTAAGTTTTTCTTCATAGGTTACCAAATGATTTGAAAAAAATCTATAAACATTGCATAGATAGATGGACAAGATATTTGCAACGCTTGGTTTATGGTTAATTACTGTCTATAAACATTATTTGGGTTGCAACTGATGATTATAATACCTTGGAAAATGGTTTAAAAACAATTGTAAAGTATCTATAAACATTATTTAGATAGATATTTAATACTTTGCCAATGGTTAATAATTTGTTTCTGGTCCATGTATCTGTCATACTTTATAGAAGTTTTACAAATGATTTGGTAATCATTAATAAATACTATATATAGTATATAAAATGTTAGAATGTGTGCAACAATAAACTGTTAATAAATAGTTTACTAATCTAATCACAATCTAATTGTTGTCTTATCAGGTATGATACAATACACATTTATGAACCAATTATTACAAAAACAAATGAAAAAATCATTTTAATTATAGCATTGATAATAATAATAATAATAACAATAATAATAACATTAGCAATTATAATTTAATTGTTTATTCAAATAATTATCAAATAAAGTTAAATTAACTATCAATGTACTATTTATTAATTTTAGTTATTATGTGTTACAAAGTACTGTTAAGGATGGCCTGTAAGCAAAGTGAAGCTCGCCGCACTCTTGTAAAGGGAGGGGTGAGCGGAGGGGTATTCAGGCCTAATCCTACACACTGTCCCTTTCAGCATTTGAAGAAAACTATAAATGCAAAAGTAAAGTAACTTAGATAATAATGGATGACATGAAAAATGCATTGTAACTACAATGCATATCATAAATACAACGTATACATACAGCACTTAAAGTTTTCTTTGTATAAACTCTTGTTTTTCTCACAACTATTCGATGAATGTAAAAAAATGCTGATCATATCGCATAAAAAGGTCATTAAAGCAATGAAATATTCTCCTCAAAACACTTTCGACTCAGTTTTTGTGAAACCATGGGCACATGGTGCACACGAAGAAGCGCTCAACTAAGTTTTTAAATGTTGGCGACTGAAAGCACAATCCCAGTGCAGCATGAAGCATGAAGCATGGAATGGAACATTTCATTCCTGTTTAATCAGCTGAGAGAAGATGGTTTTCTACATTCCCCAAGCAGTTGTGGATGATAGTATTTAAAAGAATCACCAATAATTTAAGTGTAACCTCTTCATTTAAAATTGAAATTTGCTGAGCATTTCAACGTTTATACGAGATTAAATTAATTTGATCAAAGTGAAAAAAGAAAAAGCATAAGTGATCTTTGTGAGAGGTCAGAACTGATGAAAACACAGCACAGTTTCATGCTAAGATGAATACCAAATTGCCCTACGCCACCTGATCTGTATAAACAAAACATCAGCAGTGTCACTCCACCCACCTCGGTGCAGGGGAATTTGTTCATATTCACACATTACAGTAACAATATGCACAAGGCCGGGAAAAAAAGGATGCTTTTATATGGTTAGGTTTTTACTGGAAAGAAAGTGAGAAAGAAATGTGTAGCCTGTAAATAACCATGAAGACTGAATAGATAAGTGTGTCACAAACAATATATATATACAGTATATATACAGTATATAGTAAATCCAAGAAATCACTTGTCACGTCACTGGACACACTGTTTGAATGCGAGGGAGTGAGCTTTTGTAAGCTATGCAATGCAAAAACACCACAGCAATGGCAGCTTACGATCAAAAATAGTGACAGCTTAAAAGAAACTAGGACATTGTTTGTCTGTGATGGCTTTCTACCTGCTAGAGGATGACAATACATTTCCCAAAGCTCAAGGTAAGCTTGAAATGAAAAGCAGCAGAGGAAACTGAAGAGGTGGCACCTGCGAAGTGACTGTATGACAGTGTAGCGCTTGTGTATTCAAGATGAAGAAATATGTGTATGCATGTGTGTCTTTGTATAGCCACACCCTTGTGGTTTCACAAGGCTTGTCAAAGCATAATAGCTTTTTATTTCCCTGACGGATTGCACAAAACACGTGTGTGTCGTACATGCATACTATCTAGATATGCATATGATTATGTGGGTTTGTCAGAGAGAGTGTCAGTGCAAAAATGTGAGCATGCAGTTTAAGCTACGGCAAGTACATTTTAAGGTAGTTGTGGTGTAATTGCATTGGGGCTGCGTTCAGCAGCATTAGAATGTGGGTGGGGAAATCCTCGGATGAATAATACAACAAGTTCATAAAAGGGGCTTCCAATGAGCTTAGCTACCTAGCACTAACAGAGCCGGAAAAAAGGAAAAGAAAGATGGTGGAGGACATTTCTGAGAGCAAAGTGTCATGAATAATTGAAGAGGTTTTTTAAAAATTCAGCATTACCTCACCAGCTTGAAGGTCACATCTCTGTCGTGATGTTTGTGCACCTTTAAACAGGAAATTGAGTTATCATTGCTCTAAGATCAGTTACCACTAAGGGCATTGATTGCTTGCCAAGCAATAACTAGGCCAGTACTGAAGATGGACCATTGCTCAGTGAACTTCAACAACACAGAGACCTCGGTGTAAATCTGAACTTTAGTGGAAACATTTAAAGCCTGTAGCTATTCAGCCTCAGACATGACCTTTACAGCCAATCTAACTGCTGTATCAGTGTGTTAAACAGCAGGAAATGAGTCCTAATTTAACAAAGTTTATTTGCTAATTTGAGTTTGCAGGAAACAATCATTTCAGATATTCCATAGGGGCATCCAGACAATCAGCTCAATATATAATAAGACAGGGGCTTGTTCTTGGCTAAAAGTAGAATCCAGCCGTTATAAACTCTGGTCTTATCTAGTCTGATCCCTCGCCTCAAAGCCTTAAACCTCCAGAATGAAAAAATAAATGCTTCTTCTCTGACTGCCTGCAATCCATTGTTTCTGCCATGTAGTACACTCTTTTTTTTCTTGTAATCACAGAATTATCAAAGTTATGATAAATATACATTTCTTTTCATCATTTCAGCATGAACCTCAAGATGTCATCAGGCAAATATCTTACAAGATAATTACTAGGTTCGCAACATAATCGATAAAAAGCAATTAGTAAAAGATTTCACCTCTCTTTAATTATTGATTACTCTCTTTGGGAATCTGGATTTGTGCCACACATTAAAGAATTGTGTTCCCCAAGCAGCCTCTTAAAAATGTATTTGATGTGGTCAGGCTCATGCTACTCTCTGAACTTGTTGTTAATTGAATCATCAGTGTTATATTCAGCCTGCCTTCAACCAAGGCTGTTAAGATCAGAAACAGTGAAGTTAGAATAAGGTGGCGGTCAGCAGGAGATGAGCATGGGTCAAAGCTGCAATCACCATGAATGAAAAGAGAAGCCTCACACATGCTCTGACTGACAGAACATTTTCCTCTTGCTGTTGCTTTTACATTTGATATAGAGGAAGAGGTGTGATATCTTACAGGCAGGGACACAGGGGACGGCAAACAACTTGCAAACTGCCATTTATATATAGTCTCTTTCGTTATCATCTGAGTACAGACTCTGAGGATTGAAAATTAATTGCACTCCCACTCAATGCATTATTCTGTGCATTATTTCTTTCCGACATAATTCAAAATGTGAAGCTTTTTCAAAAGCCTTTCTTGCTCCACTAACTTCGATTGCTTTTCTTTGGCCAGCTGTTAGGGCCACTCAGTATCAGTTTTAATGATGTGTAGACGAACCCTGGACGGGACTAGACGTTGACCACACATTGCGGAGTCAGTCAGACGAGAATGTAGTATACCATTGAAGGTCTGAAGGAACATTTTCAAAGCCTTCAGCCCACAAAACCATGTTCCTCACCCTGCACAAAACAAAACATGACCAAATAGAACAGAAAGATAGACCATAGTAGTACCAGTGCACTCCTGAAGTGCATTTTTTAAATTTGCAACAGGAGGAATGTACACAAACAAAAACAATGGTGACTTCTCTGGACAGATAATATAGTCAGCATCTTTAACATTAAAACAATCGACATCAGGGAAACATTGTCCATCAGCGTTGACGTTTGAGCACCAAGCATCATGTAAACACAGTCCGCCTCCTCTCGTCCCTCCGGAGTCCTGCACTCCGTCCGATCCACCTGTCACGTGCAACAGCGTGACCTGGGATGCCACGATGGAGCCACACAGTCCTGTTTCTCGGGTAGCCCGAGTCTTACTTTCCTTTGACTGGAGCAGGCGGGTATTTAAACAGCCTTACAGGTCTTAACTGGGTCAGCTTAGCTCTGTGTAGGTTTACCACTGTTATGACACAGACAGGCATAGTTGAGGACATTTAGCTGTTTAGAAAAATACCTGATTACAAATTTGACTGATGTGACAGAGCTGAGAACTCTAAGATAATATGGGCACATAAATATCAAGTTGTTTTTCCAACTCATCCTGGCTAATAATAGCTCAACCTCCCCACCCCCTGTTGATTGCTCAGTAATATAGACACAAAACAGAAAGAACAAATATATTGCTGGTTGCTTGCAGGGCACAAGTGCATTTTACATTTGGAACGCCCCTTACCCTACTTACTGCAGCAGAAAAATCTTTAACTTTCACTTTGTCACAATTCTCTCCTGGCAACAATATCTCTGCGCATAAATGATTCAAGAAATTGGATAGGAGTATTTCTGCATTTTCACTGGAAGAGGAAGCTAATTTATTTTACAGTCACTGTCATTGCTACGTAAGGTAGAGAAGTACCTGAGATAAAAAAGTAATCTGTAAAAGGGAATACACAGACAACATAAATCCTTCCCCTACATCATACATGTGACACAGTATGTACACTACGTTACAACGTGTGACAAAGTCTGAATCAATGGGACATGACAACCATAGTTCGGAGGAAAGATAGCACAATGTCGATTGGTCAATGATACCAGTCCTGTGGGTGTGGAGACATAGCTATACCAATTCTCTGCCCCCCAGGGGTATGGGTTTGCGATGCTGGGGAGACAGATTACTATGGCAGGATCTGAAAAAGAGCATTCATTTTTTTTATACCTGGGGGCAATGCCCCTTTTCTGTTTTGCTATTAGCTTGCGGTGGCCGAATAGCAAGGCTTATTTAGTGTGAGGCGAGGAGGTGAGGCTCCTCTGGGGTGTGTGGTTAAGGTGCTATGAATGAATGCAGTCACCCAGGAGCCAGCTGGGCTCCATTGCCTCTGCCATCAGGCATTGGAGCAGAGGCACCCACCCAGCATTATTTAGCTCCACTCTGGGACCCAGGCTCATTATAACCAACGGATGCTTTTCTTTTGCACGGTTGAGCAGTGAATATGTCAGAGGCACTATTTGGGTGCTGACTTTTTTAAGTTTGGTTTGAAAGAAACTATATATAAAGTACTTAAGTTAAAGCTGTTTTGTTTGGGTTGCAAAGGATGAACAAAATAAGAGAAACGCTGAATTCTACCTTTGTGACAAACTTCATGTAAAATGTTGTCTGTGTCAGAGACGAGTTGGTTTTGCAGTGTGCTAACTGTTAAGGCTGCTGTGAATCACAACAAGCTACCAAGTGTTCTTCAGTCAGCGATGGTGAGGGTCTACTCGTTATTACTGCTCTCCTGCAGTTTGTCTGTATTCAGCATCAGGTTATCATGACTTTAGAGACTGTTTTGAGAACTCATTTGCGTAGATGCTTTTGTACCTGTTATTTATGCTTTCGCTGCCGAGATGAGCCGTGAGCAACTGTGCCCATTGGAGCTATGCTGACAAGGTGCAGGTGCTTGTTGCACAGCACAGCAGTCAAACGGTAAAAGGTGTTAATGTGTAAATGAATAGCTGATCATCTAACAGGTCACTGCTGCGCTTTACTCTTCTATTGTTCCTCCCTATAATATTTAAAACTCATCCGCTGACCAAATGATATTATGTTGAATACAAATAAGCAGGACACATCAGCTCTAACAGTAGTCTCACAGTAGTTGAAAAAACAGTAAAAACGTTATCATGTCCTAGATGTTTCCCCCGACTTCCTGTTTTATTTTGTAAACTGCTTTCCCCTTGTGTCTTGTTTAGTTTTACTTTACTTTAGTTTGTTTGTCTTTGACTCCCATAGCTTTGATCCTCGCATTTCCCCGCTTTTCCTTGTGTTTCCTCGTTCCAGCCTGGTTTGTGTTTTCAGTTTTTGCTTGTTTGTAGTTGTTGGTTTTTGTAAGCTTTTTATAATAAAGCTTTCTTTTTGTTAACTCTTCTTCTGTTATCTGCGTTTGAGTCCTCCTCGTTACCTCACTCCCTGACAAACGTCTCACAAAGCAATGAGGTAATCATCAGGTGGATATTTAGACCTACCGTATCCCCCCCTGTCTCACACTCCTATTTATAAGTTTCACAGTGATATACATTACAGAGCTCTTATGCTGGTTTGCATTATACAATATTGCAGCGTGTTTACGATATTCTCTTGACCCCCAGTGTGGAAATGTGTTTTCTTGGGTGACAAAATAATACTGATATATTTGCCTACATCTGATTAGCACAACAATATAGACTGTTACCTTTAATCTTATAACAACAGAAGAGTTGTATTGAACATGGGAAAGGAAGTCAGCTATAATGAACCCAGGTAGTTTTCTGTGGACTTAGAACAATAATGGACGTATAAGATAAATATCTGTGAAAAGCAGACCTTTTTGTATGCTTATCCATTACATATATTCCAAAAGATGTAGACCAAACCAAGTAGATGTTAGCAAACACAGGGGTGTTTTATAAAGCAAGATTACCAGTTAAACAGGTTTGATGTAAATGTTTCAAATAAAGTCGGTTTGAATAAGGTTGACCTAAGTTGCCATGGAAACTTCAGTCCAACTGCAGCCCTCACATCTGTGAGTCAAGGGGGAGAGAGTCGGGTCACGAGATGCATCACTGTCTTTGAGATGTGTCACTTCCTTTATTTGCAAAACACAAGTATAAAAACAATAGTTTTACTTTCACTCCTTTTGGATCAGAATGACTAAGTAGTAGTAGGCTAAGAATCTGCTAAAAATTTAATACAAATCCAAGAAAAGAATGTCTACGCAGATATAACTTCAGCCTTTTATGAAGAAAAATACTACAAAGTCTTGAGGAGAGAAACTCTGTAAATGTTTGGTAAGCTCATGACAATCTTTTTACAATAAGCCCTGGTTTCCTGAGCCGCCTCTGTCCTTCAAAAAATGATGGGGTCAACAAGAGTCTTTGCGTGCGGAAATGACACGTAAAGATGCATTATGTAATGCATGACTCCTATCCACCTCTGTCATCAAAAGGTAGGAACAGCAGCAACTGTGATGGGTCTCTGGTGCACAACCCACCACTCCAGAGCAGCTGGAAATGCCAGTCAGTGGGCGAAGATGGTTCTTTTTCGTGTTGACTCTGCTGAGTGCAGGCTAGAAAGTCAGCTTTGGAAACAAGAATGTTCAAGTGTTCAAGTGTGAGTCTGTTTTACAGCCAATCAAATGAACATCAGCAGTAAGACATTTGGGCTCAGGTAAGATAGTATGAAATGTAGACATATTAAAACCCTGCCTGCAATTATAACCTACAGAGTACAACTGTAAGCGCACAAAGTTGACTGAATTCCAATGTATCATGCAGCTAATGAGTGTGAAAGTGGGATGAATAGGACACAGTCCAAGCAGTGAAGAACTCCAGCAATTATGTCTCTTTTGACTTTTTAAGTCAGGTCAGTGCATCATTTGATTGAAAATTAGCTTTTCATCCATATAATGTGAATAGAGGGAAAAAAATATGCATAAGATGATAGGTGATTATGGTGTGCTGTATTAAAGGAAGGAATTCAGCAGCTTTTTAACCATTTTTTGTATGAGGTCTGGGTTGTCAAAATATCGAAATGTAGGACACATGTTGCATGTTGGGTACGGAGGTTGTCTGAAAAAAAATTCACAATTAATTTGGAGTTGTTGTGTAGTCTTGGAAGCGTGTTGTAGTGTGAATAAATATTTTTTTGTAAATAACATAAGACCTAAATATTTTATAAAAGCTTAATTCACCTTGGAATAAACCAACCAAACCTAAAGAATACTGATTCATGTATTTGAATGTATTTATGTATAAACTGCAAGTGTGGAGTTATCGGACAAATGACGTTTAACTCATTATTCTAGACTGTAGTTGGAACTTTTCATTTTCTAACATTGCTTAACAACAATGTGCAATGCAATCAGTGTCAGAAGAAAAATGTTTTCTCCCAGACTGTAAATACCAATAACATTAGCACACACAGCAACCTGACAATGTGCAGCTCCTACATGAGGAGTCTACTGCTCCCCATTTATAAAGTGTTCACTCCACATGACAAATCCTCTCCTCACACCTTTGTTGTTCACCACCTGTTATTCTGAATTGCATGAATACATTTTCAGACTAGGCTTTGCTATCTGATTGTATTAGTGGAGAGCTAAAGCCTGTCCATTCAACCAAATCGAAATAAATAAAATAAATCAATTCTATCCTTGAAACCTGCAATTTGTCCAGCTAGATTCCTTCTCGGAGAATTTGAATAAATAGTTTCTAACAAAAAGTAAGTTGCTCGTGGTGGTCTTAATTTAAACAACGATCTTAATGTGCTGTATGACCTTGTTGAAACTTTTAAATTCAACATATTGATTTAGCTGCTGGGCTCTGACTTGAAAAGCTTGCATTCGACTGTGATGGGAGAACAGCACACTGAGCAGTTAGAGCTCTTAATGTACTGAGGCACAGTTTGCAGGCATGTTGCTACCCTCTTTGTGAAATTGACTTTTAATTCATAATGAGCAATTGCATATTGAAGTACTAATAGCCTCTAATGGAAGTCAAACATTTCCCCCTCGGGACACGATGTTAAGCAGCATCAAGCGTTATGGTGGAACGGGATTGAAAGGATAATATCAAATATTCTTGAAAGTTGTAATTGTTTGATATAATCTGCCACAGTGGTTGAGAGATGCTTCTGATTTAAAGCATTACGTGTAGCTGTGACTTCATGCTAAGACACCCTCAGTGCACAGCTTAAGACAATTTGCTGCAGGATCTAGGAGTCTGTACAAGGTCAAATTTAGACTGCTAGGGTACGGACTAATTGAACGCTCTCAAATTACAATAGTAGTGTAATTGCTTGATTAAAGTACTGTAGATCCAGCATGAATAAAATATAGCCAGGGGAAGCAGAGGGAAATGCATCTCAGCTAGAGGAAGACATCCTTCAGCCGTCTGTGCCGTGTCTCATTCGGCCTGTACTTCACAATTAACACAGACAATGCTGCAGCTACGTACATCAATAGCATTTTAGCCTAATGCGACCTGTCGTCAGAATTTCTCAGTATTTGTGTTTCTCTCAATGAGGAAAATAACTCAAACATGACAGGCTTATTCAATATTAACAAAGTTGGATTTGATGCTTCGTAGTTAATTGTCAAAAGTTACTCAGAAAATGGCTTCTGGTTGACGTATGTGCTACAGAGATTTCTGATGTGAAGTATGAATGCCATGATTTACTGCTAACTTGTATATTCCACTACATTCTCAATAAACTATGATATTGTTTTTTGTGTTGCATGAAAATGCATCACTTGCTCCACACATAAAGAATGAAATGTATAAGGTTCCTCTCATGAATCTTTCTTGGTCAGTGGTACGGGGCTCATGCTCTACTCATTAATTTGTAGCATTAGCTGAAATGACTCATCCGTCATGTTAAAGGTTCATATTATTTCTTGACTGGCTAATAAGTTAGCTTGACATTTATTTCATGCATTAATCACCTGCAGTGGATGTTCCATTCAGTTTAACCTTGGTTGTGAGGAGAACAGAGGGAACATGAGTGTGTAATTCACTTACAACAGCCAAAACCTGTAATTTGGCTCTTTTGGATTCGCAAAATTGGGTTGGTCATGTCGACCTCAAAAATATTTTTTTTCAGGAAGGTCCTTTAAATGTAAAGGACTGGAATTACCCACAAAGAGCTTAAAGCTAAAATGATCGAATCAGAGTTTATTGAAATCTAAAGGAATATAAACTAATTGTGAACATTGTCTGTATATAAACCTCTATTCCACTTTCGAGCTCTGAAAGTTGAAATTACATTATTTTCATCATCTCGCACCAAAGTCATTCTTAGAGATACCAGGTATTGATAAGCTCAAAGCAAATGTCCTGTCTGCATTCACACAGAAGACCTGCATACTTCTTCTGCTGACTGGAGCTATAAGGCATGAAAGAGAGAAAGATACCTGTCATCATTTAACCTTTCATCTAGAGATTTGTTTGACTGACTGCAAATAATGTGTGAAACTCAATCTGCATCAGTTACAAACTGCTTTGAATTCCCATGAGACTTTAACTTTTTTTTTTATTAGTTATGGCTCCCCTAATGCATGGAATGATACACTCTCATTTGAATTGCAAAGTGTAAACAAAGAATGATGTAGTGACAAAAGTGACAAAAAAGCTAACACCGCTCTGGAATTTCAAACATCATCGAGAATACAAGAATATTAGAGGAGTAAAGTCTATGAATATTGCTCTATTTCTCTTTTTAAAGCTTGAGACTTCTTTTTATGCACTAAGTTGCCTTTTCTCTATTAAATAACAATTAATATACAGAGAAAAAACTTGCTGCAAAAGATCTGAAGGTGCAAATGAAAATATGCTAGAAAGAAGAGCTAAAAATAGCTCCTTACAAATATATGTTTGGATGCTGCTTTTTTTTTCTTTTTTCTGACACAGATTAGAACCTTGAAACCTGTTTTTTTTTCTGCCAGCCCACACAGACATCACTTCCAAGTGTTTCCAATAAAAGGATCCTGAGCATGAAACCTGTTACCATTGTTATTTAAAAATGAGAGCAACTGACTTTAGGACAAATATTTCTTCACAAAGTTGTTCAGTGCCCATCAGATAAGGTGGGTGCCATTCCTCACACCCACCCCCCGGGCCCCCCTCCCCCCCCCCCCCCCCCCCCCCCCCCTTCCCAAAAGACACACAGGAAGACCCATCTCCCTGTATGACAAATGACTGCATGAGAAATTATTCATGAGGCTGAACCCAGCACTCGGCCAAGCATCTGATCCATGTCACTTTAAGAAAAAAATATTATTTTCTCTTTCGTGCGGCGAGAGGAAGTGGCTCTGATGTTGATTATAGGTGCATACAAGCGGCAGCATGTACTAAATCAGGCATACAATTAATTTCCAGACTGCGTTTCAACAGGGACCTTTGTAATGAAACCCCTACCCATTGCAGTCAGGATCTGCCATCTGCAGTGGGGACATGTTGCTTGACTTGTCTTTAACAATCTGCACGGGTTGTTGTACATCTCCATTAGAGAAGTGCTTCTTCTGAGGCCCATGTAGGTGTAATCCCACTTTATTTCTGTGTTTGTGTGCGTATGTGTGTGTGTATGTGTTGTGCCGCAGATAGGCTAGATTGTTGCAGGACTATGGCTCAGCATCCATATGCTCTACTTGTCCCTCCGTCCAGTATCACAGATGCTGCTGATTAGTTTTTGACAGGTATTGGGGAAATAATAAATGTTAGTTTGAAATACATTGATGCTAAAAATGTCATTTTTGGAGTTCTTTTACATTTACATACTTTTTTTGTAAAGGAAGTGTCCTTTTAAATGTTAGTCTATAGCTGCAACCAGCTTTTTTTATTATCAATATATTTGTTGATTATTTAAATTAATAATACATTCAAAACACAATATCATAACATAGTGAAAAATGCAAAAGAAAAACAATCCCAATATCTCAAAGCCCACAATGACATCTTGAAATGACTTGTTTTGTTGAATCAAAAGTCCAAAACCTAAAGTGGTTCAATTGACAGAGATGTAAAGATGGAGAAAAGATGGAGGCAAACCCTAACATTTTAGGTACTGGAACCAGCAAAGAATTGACTGGGATTGATTGGGAAACTATGTATAAATTTTTTTTAAATGTTTCCCTTCAACAATAATGAGATTTTGTCACTTTGTATTTTCCCATCAATTGTTGTCTCATCTTTATCGACAACACTAACACTGAGATGTAGTCACACTTTTTCATTTTATCACATCAATTTCATGTTGTCGGAGGTTTATGCACATATATTGTGTCACAATCGATGTCAAAGAAATTAACTCCAGTGCAAGAAAGCCAGTGCAGTTTAGGGTTAAAACAAGCCATCGGATCAAATCAAATCAAGTTTATTTATATATCCCAATATCACAAATGACTCAATATAGTGCCTGTCCTCTCCCTGTCTCAAAGCCTAATATGTGTCCTTATCTTTGCTCCTTCTTATACCTCGCAGGGCTGCTTCTGTCTTTTTGGGGTTCTTATGTGTTATTTGTTAATGTGTACCCCCCCTCACAACTACCAACAGCCCTCTTTAATTTAATATATATCCTTTTAAAACTAAATGTTATGCTCATAAACATGTTCATACTGTTTGAGTGAAGTGTCACCTGTGTCACAAATGGAGGGACACTCTGACCTTTTGTTTGCAAAGCAATATTTTTATTTTTCACCTCTATCGATCCAGCAGGTACAGTACAGTAAGTTCTCTGAGTTATTGTAAGTGCCACCAAAGTACAGAGTGTCGACAACCTTTTGGAGGCACTCCACCGTAAAAGGTTGTGCGTCTGCGTTCCCCCTTAAAAAAAAGGGGGGAAAAAAAAGTGAAGAAAGAAACCTCAGGGAGAGCAACTGAGGAGGGATCCCTCTCCCCTTTAGATAGATGTTGTTTGTTGATAATAAACAACATTGTAAAATTACAACAGAGACAATCCATGTGACAGAAATGATGATGTGATCGTATATTAAAAAGATGGATCCAGGAAGATGTCAAAAAGCTTCCCGGTGCCTCCAAAAATAATAACGTGGGTGACAGGCAGGACCAGAGCAACAGGCGCAGCCACGATTCATGATCCAGACGTAACCTTTAATAGTGGCAACCTGCCAGATGAGAGACACAGAAACTCCCGGGATGATGCCCCTGGTGATGAGTTAGTAGGAAGCAATTAAGGGACATGAATGCATACAGATAGAGAGGGAGAGGAGGAGAGAGAGTGATAGAGAAAGGAGGAGGAAAGAGGTGTGAGTCCCCCGGCAGTCTAAGCCTATAACAGCATAACTAGAGGCTGGTCCAAGGCAAGCCTGAGCCAGCCCCAACTATAAGCTTTATTAAAGAGGAAAGTCTTTAGCCTGCTCTTAAATGTGGAGAAGGTGTCTGTCTCCTGAACAATGCAATGACGTCACCAATATGAAAATGAGCGTATGAAGTTAGCTGGTGACTTTTAAAGCTACTGCTAGCTACTTTCATTGAAAATAATTGGAAACACTGCACAGGACACACTGCATTTGGTTTTCCACGGCTTTGTAACGTAAATTGAGACTTCATCATACATGGTGGCTGACAGAATTGCATAGTGAAAGGGATGTTCATAGGGAACCAATCTAAACGCGTATGGTCATATTATTCTAGAGCCATTGCATTGTGCAATCAACATTTACTTCATAATGAGTTATAGCTAAAGTTAAAGTTAAAAACGTTTCTATTGCCACTTAAAATGAGTAAGACGATTAACTGGCATCTATTAACTACATTGACAACGACGTGGGATTTGTCAGGATCTGTCTGATCATTGTGTGTTATGTCTATGCATTTTAAACTTTTTGCATGTCATGTAACACCTGTTCTCATTCCAAAGAAGTTTTAAACACGTAGTTAACGTTGTGAACTCATATAAAAGTACTTGGTTATGTTCAGGAAACAAAACTACTCTGTTAGGTTTAGGAAAAGATCATGGTTTGGGTTAAAATAAATACATTTATTTACGTAAATTAAGTTCAAATGTAAATTAAGTAGTTAACGTAATCCATCACATACGGACGCAGGCTCACCGTTTTAAACATGCGGTAAACGTTGTGAATTCAAGGAGAACTACTTTGTTATGTTTAGGCAACAACAATACTTTGTTAGGTTAGTGAAAGATCATGATTTGGTTTACAATATGTTTATTTGTTGTGTAAATTAAGTTGCGTATGTAAATTAAGAAGTCAACGTTAATAAGTCAACGGTTGACTTTTGGTTTCACACAGAACACCAACAATAGTCTCCTGATTGAAAGTACCCACCCATCCACCCAGTCCTCCTCGGACTTCAATTATTAATATTAATTAGTAGTATTGGTGTTGGTCAAAAACAAATGTAGTCCGGGAGAAAATATATTTGCAATTGAAAATGTATTTTTGTTGTGCGGGAATGTCATTTTTAGGAGACCAGGCTGGTTTGACTCATTTAAGTGTCTGACCCTCTGATGCACAACGTTGTTCAAAAATGACCACATCAAATTATTCAGTTTCATGTATTTGCATGTTGTGCATTTTATTACTCAATATTTAATGAATTCCTTAACTAAGCTATTTGTTCACAAAAACATATGATCATACTCAACTACACTTGAATATATTCTGCATCAGTTTTAATCTTTGTATTGACCAGCTGGACTTAGCCGGTAGTGCATGAGCAAAGTAAGATATTCCATCAGCAATGGAACCAGCAAATCAATATACCTCTGTTGCAGTGACATTTTGACTTGTAGGAATGGGACAAGTATAACTAATGATATCAGTGATGTTTTAGTTCCATTTAGGTGTGCCAGCATTCACGAACCAGGACCTGCCACTTACACACTCAAATAGAATCTAGCCATTATGATCAAATGTCTACCATGAGAAAGGTCTGTTGAAAACTTATCAAATCAAATCAAATGAAGTTTATTTATATAGCCCAATATCACAAATTATACATTTGTCTCAGTGGGCTTTACAGCCTGTACAAGGTACGACACCCTCTGTCCTTAGACCCTCACATCGCACAAGGAAAAACTTCTAAAAGATACCCCACAATTAGTGGGGGAAATATGGAAGAAACCTCAGGGAGAGCAATTGAGGAGGGATCCCTCTCCCAGGACGGACAGACGTGCAATAGGTGACGTGTGTACAGAACAAACAGCATAGTTAAAAATAAAATTAAAATTAAAATACAGCATGGACAATCTATGCGACAGAAAACATGATATGATGGTATATAAAAAAGATGGATCCA
>CALSBV010000001.1:1708642-1723051 GCA_943590825.1 Bovichtus diacanthus | reverse complement strand
CAGCAGCAGCAACAGCACTAGCAGCAGTAGTAGCAGTAGCAGCAGCAGCAGCAGTAGTAGCAGCAGCAGCAGTAGTAGTGGTATTAGCAGCAGCAGCAGCAATAGTAGTAGTATTAGCAGTAGTAGTAGTATTAGCAGCAGCAGTAGTAGTAGTATTAGCAGCAGTAGTAGTAGCAGTAGCAGCAGCAGTAGTAGTAGTAGTAGCAGCAGCAGCAGCAGCAGCAGTAGTAGTAGTAGTAGTAGCAGTAGCAGTAGCAGCAGGAGCAGCAGCAGTAGTAGTAGTAGCATCAGCAGCAATAGTAGTAGTAGTAGTAGTAGCAGCAGCAGTAGAAGCAGTAGCAGCAGCAGTAGTAGTAGCAGCAGCAGTAGTAGTAGCAGCAGCAGTAGCAGTAGCAGCAGTAGTATTAGCAGCAGTAGCAGCAGCAGTAGCAGCAATATTAGCAGCAGCAGCAGTAGCAGCAGTAGCAGCAGCAGCAGTTGCAGCAGTAGCAGCAGCAGTAGTAGTAGTATTAGCAGTAGCAGCAGCAGCAGTAGTAGTAGTAGCAGCAGCAGTAGCAGCAGCAGTAACAGCAGCAGCAGTAGCAGCAGCAGCAACAGCACTAGCAGTAGTAGCAGCAGTAGCAGTAGCAGCAGCAGCAGTACCAGTAGTAGTAGTAAACAACATCTGTCTCCTATTCAAGAGTACAACCTTACTTCCCTTTACATACATGGTGTATACTGTATACTGTATACATGTGTGATCTTCAAATAGAGTAATGCAGTGTAAAAACAACAACTGTTTCAAAAATTAGGAGAAAATATATTTGCAGTCATCAAGCAGCGGCCCCATGCAATGATTTGTCAAATGCCTGTTTTACTCTGATGTATTGTCCTTCATAACTGCGTGCCACACTTTAGAGACTGTTGAAATCAGATACTCTCTCATCACACTCAATTGTAAAATGATCAGTAGGCAGAAGTATGACATTACTTTCTGAATAAACCGTGTTTATTGGTTGTTACACATATACATACAGGCATTGTAATGTCTAGTTCAGTTCTTCATTCTATATTAAGTTGTCATATATAATTTTACATTCAATTCTATTGAATAATTTTTTGGAAATACCAAAATTGGTTGCATTTTAGTAATTGCTATGATTTGTATAAATGGTGGGAGACTTGAGAAAGTGTTTTGGGAAGTGAAATTGGTGATTTGTCTGATGGTTCCTTACCTGAGCACATTTCTGTATACAGCTGCCATTGTCACATCTTACTGTTGGACAAACTGGCAGTTAGTCAACACCAGACAGTGGTCAGTTTTACATCTGGCTGATGGGAAGACATGGCTCAGAATCATGTTGTTTCTATGTATACAGTATGCTTTGCATGTTTCAGGGTTGCGCTATGTCTTTGCACAGGCCTATTGTAACTGTGACATCAATAGATAGCAACGTTGTCAGGTGGGAAATCTAATCCTTTCTTCTAAGTGTAATCTTCTTACACAATATATCACATTAACTGAGACTGTCGAACATTAAAACATCACAGCTAAGGAGAATCAGATTATGTTCACATGGGAACACATGTCGGCTTTTCACTTTTCTTCATCATTCTACTCTAACTCTGCCTTTTGTCTTTTATCAGCTCTGTTTCTGTGTTTTTTTGCACTTCTGTTTCCTCTCAGGCATTATGACCTCCTCTGTGAAAGAGACTGCGTTGTCTCTACTTCTGGACATATAATACAGGCACTTTGTTTTGCTTTATATCAGCATCAGAATATGATTGAGCCATGAGTCAGACGCCTCTGCTGCACAACACAAAGGAAGCATTGTAACCCCCGCTCCATTGTTCTTACCAGAGTGGTAAATATTTTCTCTTGGGTCCTCAAAATGAAATCCTTACATGCTGATTCAATGTGGATTCAAATGAGAATAAATTATTAATAAAAAAAACAACACCCCAAAAAAAGAAAAAAAGATTCAGGTATTTGAGTACACAGAGACTATTCTAATACAGTATGCTCCATTGGCACTGCCAATATGCTAATGCACAGGGCGCTGCTGTTGAAGGGATTCGTTAGCGGAATGGCAACATGGTAATTGAGGGAATTCTTGTCAAAATACCAGACATAGTTAATCGCCCGCCATAAGCCTCAGTCAGATGTGAACATACGTACGGAGGTACAAATGTACTCACAAACCCACACATGCTTGCACAAATACATGTGAAGGTGTCTTCAAGAAGGTTGACTGCACTTCACCTATGACAGGCACTCCATTTAGAGCACACAGGCACTCACTGCCTTGAGAAAGACAAGATCTTAGAGTGGAATTGACTGTGAGATGACAAAAAAAGACATGAATACTGAGCAGCTCTCTCAGTGGCAAAACAGAATAACAGTTAAAACCAAGTGTGTCTTTCAGTTGAGTCACTTACACACAGAAAGTGGAAGATCCTTAAGGTATTCTATCCAAGCCAATGGCATTTACAAAGCTGCACGACGAGATGATACCAATGTTTTTTTCTTCAAAAAGGTATGCAGCGTCTCAAGCAAATGCCTCAGACTTTAACAGAAATAACACAGGAGCCTTTATGCTTGTTGCAAAACAGGAGTGTTGATTAATCAGTCACAGTTACCTCCCTTCTCTACCCTAACCTGAATGTGTGAAAGTGTGTGTGTCTGTGTGTGTAGGAGTGTTGAGAGAGAGTACACCTTGGATAATGTCACATTAGCATACTTCTATCCCCTCGCTGTCACTCAGTGCAAAATAGAAGACATACCTGTAGAGTCAGCCCTATACTGACTCTACAAATATGTGTCTAATGTCATCAGGAATCAGCCATGTGTTTCACCACAGCAGCTGACATAACAGCTCTGTCTAACCCTCCGGGGGCTGAGTCGGGGAATGGATACATTAGCTTTAATGAAATACAATAGGTATGGTTCAGCCAAGTAAAACACAATGCGGCAAAAGTTCACATATTCTGCTGAAATCACACAAATTGCTAGGCATGAGAGGTGTGAATGCAGCAATATGAAAGTCTGACAGCTGGAGGACTGCTGCCATCACTGCTGCATCAAGCAATTGAAAGCTGCAAATACCTGCACTGAAATATTTGAGTTGGTTGCCACAGCAGCCAGACTACGTTGACAAAACCAGTGAAGACACCCCTTATGTCATCTGGTTAAGGCACACACAGGACGATGAGGACTGGAGCTTCGTCCATATTCTTAAAGTTGTTAATCTCATATTAGTTTGTGATAGATTACTTACTGAATTTCTAGTCTCAAGGGTTGTTATTTATGATGTCAGAAACGGAATGGGAATGAATGAGGCTGAAAGGCTTAGCGTACCAGACTATTTTTTAATGAGGAAAATCTTTCATGTCGCACCGGGCAGATATTTTTAATGTAAATATCCAGCCATGTTTCCCAGCCTGATTATCATAGAGATGCTGTAATAAGAACAGAAGAGTTGTCCTTTCTTATTAAGAGAGACCCTGTGTAATCAACCTTTTTGCCCAAGTGAAATACTCATGTTGTCACAAGTTGAAATTGCATTACTTTATAAACTCTCCTGAACAGCAGCAGACACGTGTTCAATCAGGAGAAAAGCTATACTCACCAGAACTTTGGCCTCTCTTCTTCCTTTGGTATAAAGTACCACAGACTGGCAAGACTGGTAAACATGTAAACCTCAGTGTGTGCAGTTTTTACAGAATACACTCCAAACAGTTGATAATCCATCAGTAGTGAAAATGAAGCTGTCAGTTGCACTTAAAGTCATGATGAAAAATTACACTTTACCTTGCCAAAAATGTAATATATTATAGTAGGCTTAAAGCTAGACTGTAGTGGTAAAACAAAGTATTGATAATTTTTATTGTAATTACTAATACTACCTATTTAAACCATTACACGTGTTAAGCCATACCTACTTAACCATCCACTTAATTGTAGTGTTCACGTGTGTTTTTATTGTATCCTTTTTTATATTTTTGCTGTAACCATGTAAATTTCCCCGCTGTGGGACTAATAAAGGATTTCTGATTCTGATTCTGATATAGGGATGGCTATAGGGATGGCAATGTCAGCTGGTCCACTGCATGTATTGGATGACTTGATATTAACCTTTGCACATTATTCATGGTCCCCAGAGGACTCATTTGACTTGAAATTTTTGACTCGAGTAAAATATATCCACAACTGCTGAATGTAATACCATGAAATTTGTTAGATATTTATGTTTCCCTGATATCAAATTTTTATAACTTTTTTGATCCATTGACTGTTCATCTATTGCCACCAGTCCATCAAAGTTTTCACTTGCCTAGTAAAATATCTCAACGTCTACTAAATTGATTGGCCCAAAAAGTTTGCACAGAAATGTGTGGTTCCAAGAGCATGTATTGCAATAACTCTTGTGATTGATTGATTGGTTTGCTTTAGAGCTGCTATCAGGTCCAATCTTAACTTAATCAACCAAATACCTGCAAAACTAATGTTATCATGTTAACACTCACTTTAGCATTATCATGTAATAATTTTCATTGTGAGCATGTTAGCATGCTGATGTTAGCATTTAGCTCTTAGCACCACTATGCCTACATGCGGCCTCACAGAGGGAGGGCTGACATAACTGTAGACTTTTAAGTTGAATTCACAACAAATACTAATAAAACGCCATTGATTACACTACTGAATGACCTCCCCTCACTTCTGCATTTCTTCCCTTTTCCCTCTCCCTCGAGGTTCTCCCTTCTGTTTTCGCACATTCACATGACTTCACCTTATAAAATTACTTTTTAGACCTCCCTCTCTCCAACCATATAAAGGATTCTCAACACGTGACCTTGAAGAGACCTTGGTAATTGCTCAAGACCAAGATGAGCAGTTCAAATTCACAAGGTACAAATAAACAAGATAAACAACATCTGCCATTAAACAAGACAGGACAAGGTCAAGTAGTCTGGTATCTGCTGTGAAGCTTGTTAGGGGTTATTTAAAGCAAAGTATGAGTGGTCCTACTCAACAGGATACACTGGATGGGGGTTGTCTCTCTATTTGCATTTGTCCCATACCTGATATGTTTATCAGTTTTACCTGCTCCATATGTCTGGGACAAATTGAGTAGTTGAGATGTTTTGGGAGTCTTGATGTGCGGGGGCCATCTGCCTGTTGACATGAAGGTTTAACAGGAACAACGCTGTCCCAAACCTTCTGTCACAGAGGAGGGGGTGCTTTCTGGCTGACCTGCTGCCCCGTGGTGTACAGTTCATCAGGTTTCTCATGTGGCTTCTTGTCAAGGCAGAAGCTGAAGTAGTGAATCTCTGTTAGATAAAGAGATGGTTACGCTGATTCTATGATCACAGGGAGAACTCGCGAGTTTCATAAGTTGTTATTCAAGTGTAATGTTGCCTTTTATTGGGAACACATAGTAGAGTAGTGACTCATCCTGTGTGTAAGGGTAAGCAATCATTGTCCTGTCAGAAGGTTCTACTCAGCAAGAAAACAAGGATGTGTGACAGTAAGCAATGTTTACCTACTTGAGAAGACCAAACAAAAGCAAATATGTTACAAAAGGTAAAATTACCGACGCAAACATCATTTCAAATGTGTGCAATCACAGTGCTCTACTCTCTGTTTCCAAATACACGGTAAATACAAATGCATCATCAATCTAAATTAAACCTTAATAACATTACAAAAATGCACAGGCTACATGTTATATTTTGAATTGTGCAAGGACCAATAGTTAAAAAGATGCATAAGAGTTGGGTTAGTCACAATTTCCAGGCATTATTCAGTGTGTCAAACTTTTCAAATGATTTATTTCCCTTCTCAAACCTAAGTTGCGTTTGCAATATCAATGGTAGTCAATCACCAAATGAATTTTGTCTGACTACTTTACAATGGCAAATGGCCAAATAACTCCTCCACATTCACAGACTTTATACTGACGTTTCATATCATAATATGTGAAGCTGTTTTTTTTTTTTTTTTGACACTGAATAATTTAACTACGCTCAACACAAATAAAAAAAAAAATTAAATGAACACACCTTCATTGAGTTTGAGGAATTAGCTTTTCCTCTACAGTCAAATGTATTTTTAATTTCAATTTACCTAATAATTGGTAGCATAAACAAGTTTTTAAGTTGATTACTCAGATAAATTAAGTTGTCACAACTAGTTTTTTACACACAAGTGTTATGTACTTAATTACCATAATTGTGAACACACATTTTTTAGGTTCTCCATTTACATTTTCTTCAGTTGTTTGTAGCTGCTTCATGTTTTTGTTAATGTAGTAGCTTTTAAGAAAGTAATTTATTCAACAACAAAGTTGTTAGGCTATTTATTTATACATATTTTGAACTTGCCATATTGCATTGAGCCATTACAGTAAAGTTATAGGTCTTTACATAATTAATACCACAATGCCAAACATGTCAAATCTGTAAAAGGTTGTTCACTCCGGTTTAAAATTATTTTGTAAAATTACAGTAATAAAGTTCCGAGCAAGTGCTTATTAACTTTCAATGGTCACCAATCTTGTCGTGCTGCTTTTTTTTTTTTTTACACAATATAATAAAGACCTTTTAAATCCATTTGACAAACAATGTAACGGCTGTGTTTTCTCAGCAGACAGTCAGGATATGAATCAGTGTGAAACATTATTACACAGAATGTTTGCTCATTCATCAGGACACTCTTCAGAGGACTCCAAAATAACCAAACAAATCAGCAATTTAATCTGAATAAAACCTGATAGTGCTGTCTGTGAAACAAGTGGAATCTTCAGAAAATACTCTTCTTGAGACTAATTACTTTTGCAATGTTTTTCTGTCTATCAAGTGCAATGGAACAACTTCTGAAATACTTGAAAAGTACATTTAAGTTCTTGCAATCGCTCAGATTCAGAGCATATATTGCCCACATTAGCAGAACACAGCACATTTGGATGTCCTCTCCCTCCACAAATGTGGTTCCCTCGACCACAATGTTTGTAGTCTTGTGGTCAGATCCTGGGGTGGACCGGTCACAGATAATGACCTTTTTCATCACTTGCCTATCAAGACCTGCCGTCAATCTTGAGCTTCAGGAGGAGAAAAATTAAGTTATGAAGCCATTTTCATAAAGTCACTACAACTTGAATTTTTTTCAAATCAATTAGCACAGGACATTTAGTTTATATTACACACAATATGAAGTTGCATTATTATGTCGACAAAAAATATCAAAAATAATATTTGCACTTTAAAGGGTAAATCTAATTCAATAAATTTGCAACCATACATTTAATTAAGTGGCGCTAATAGGTACTCTGAATAACTTTTGAGACTGTATTTATAATAATGTACTGTATTATTACCTCATTGAGGTTTGAGCACAACATTTTACTTGTTATACAAATGTGTGCTGCCCCTCCGGAGCCCATGTTAGCCAACCTTGAAATGACACAGATTTGTTGGACACACACGGCCCATTATTGTGTCCATTCAGGTGTTAGTTGCAAGAATGCTTTCTAATGACAAGGACAGAACTCGATGTGCAAAACACTAATTACAGGATCAAATGCTATCTGCCGTCTAAAGGATGTAGATATCCTATTAAACAGCACTTGTTGAGAGGGCCGTGCAACCTCACTGGAGAGCCAGAGGATCAGCAAAGGCTGCTGATTTTGTGACACTGGAACTGAGCATTTTCATTTGTGAGGACTCCTGTGTTAAAGGCTTCTGTTTTTAAATCACCATTTCAATCACGTCTATTCAGACACGTATTCCAGTGTGCAGCTGAGAGGGCATAGTGCACAGGGTTCACATGAGAATAAAGAAGAGCTGAGTATATAGCAATATGATCCCATGTACATATTTCACTTTTCACTTCAACAATAAGGCAATACAATAAAGGTTCTTCAACACAACCTACAGCTACCTGCTGACCTGTGGTACCAATGTACTTCTCAAAACATACTAAATGGAATTGCGGTCTATCTTTTACCTTCCAAAATAAGATCAAGCATAATTGCGTTTGGTAACCAGATCAAATGATGCGTCTTCTCTGAAGGCAAGCTTGCAGTCTGCAAATAGCATCTGTCCTTATAAACCAGCACCAACACCAAATAACAGAGGATGCTACACTGTGCCAGGTGAACTAGGTTCTGTGTGTGCCAGTATAACAGATTATGCCCTTTAGTGTACCCAGAAAACATTCTGACTTTGAATAGTTGATAAATCAGCCAACACAAAGACAGAAAATCTGTGTAAATACAGTGCCAAAATTAAATTTCAGATGTGTTTTATAGTTGGCCATAGCTGCTACCTGAATTATTTCCCTGATGTCAATATTTTCCCAAAACATGTTGAAATTTCCTGGATATTTAGATTTAATATTCTACACTGCCAGACGGCAAAGTGTATGTACATTCCAGAGTGTAATTTTTACCACTTCAATAAAATATTGGAATTCTATTCTTGGATAAAAATATTCTTACATAATACAGATTGAGCTGCAAAATAACATTGCTTGTAAACTTTTCAGATCATAGTATAAGCATGAATAACGCACACACATTTTTGCCATTTATTTGTTTATTGCCAACGCAAAGACATATTAATATCTTTCAACATGGCCTTTTATATTGTATATGTGTGGTGGTAATTAAAAAATGAATCACCTTCGGGTAAGAAATGAACAAATATAGAAGTTAGAGCTTTGCTGTTATTTAATGAAGAGTTTGCATTGTTACCACAGAGTTAATCGTTTTCAATTGAAAGGACGGAAAACCTGCACCAACGAGTGCTGCAAGAATCCGACCAGAACAGAAACACAAGTCTTTATACAGTAGAGTTGCATGGGCAGGACATCAGACATGTGTATTACAAATGTGAGGAAACACACTGTAAGGCCAAGTAACAACTTTATAGAGACACAATATAACTTTAAGACTATATGATACATTTCCACAACAATGTGTATATGCATAGAGTAGTGTGTTACACAGTAGCTATTGTAACTGCTGGATGACTTGCCAAACACAAGTTAGGTCAGTACAGTAATCACAAATCTGTCTTGTGATCAATGTAACTTGGTTGTGCACGCTGCACTTAGCGTGCCACTGTTGTCACTGCTGTCAGGTTCATCGCATCTCATACTCATGTTCCAATTCTGCTTCGGAATGATCTGATTAATGACTTGGCACAAATATAATCTGCATCAACAACATGGCAATATCGCTGAAAGTTCTGGTCTGCCGTGGTACTGGCAGTAAACTAACACGATCAAACTTCTTCGCCCTTCATTTGTATTACAACTGTCACAAACTGTAAGGAAAACCCAACATTACCTGCTATTACCTGCTACACGCATACCTTTGAAAAGAATTGTGAGTTCAATACCAGGCCATTGAGCTCCTGAGGAAGGCTCTTAACCCCGAGCTGCTCCAGAGGACTGTCCCTGTAGTTAGTCACTGTAAGTCGCTCTGGATAAGAGCGTCTGCTAAATGACCTGTAATGTAATGTGATACACTTCCAGACCCTTTAAAGTTTTTCTGAAAAAGAAATCAGAAAAACAATGATCTTCAACCCCTTTTGACATTTTCACACCAGCAACTTTAAATACAAAACATGTAAAGAATAGTAGGAAATGTAGTAATAGAAGCATTTTAAGTAATCTAGGTAAAATATGGTGCTGGGTCTACAGTACATGCTGTATGTTTGTAAGTGTTAATATTGTCTAATGAACATGTTTTTAGGGTTTGACTAAATTTGTTAAACTTGTCCTTGATAGTTTTTTCTCTATAACAGTTATCCTGGATAAACTGTTCATTAACTATTTAAATATGATTCAGATGATCTCACCTGATACGTCGACGGCCTGATATTGTGTGTAAAGGGATGAAATCTGCCTCACTGTTTCTTAGCTTGATGACATTAAACACATTGATTAGATTGACCAACACGACTGCACCACAGCTATTGTCATTCTAAATCACCACAACTACCATTTTTATGGAAATCTGTTGAATTTGCTACAAGCACAGTCACTAGTTTCATTAATCTTTTTGACTGTCGTATTCCTTGTGTGCCTTCCCAGAAAGCATTTGATTGCAAAAGGTAGTTCAACCTGAACATACACTTCTGATGTAAGTAATGTTGGAAAATCTTATTTTAACAGCTTACTTTCTTCAAACTCTTTTGTGAAGTTATTAATTATTACCATTTCAGCTTTCTCAGCATCATACAGGTAGCAGCTATGGACGCCATTATCATCATGCTATATTCAAACAGGGTTTCTTTGGTGCGAGCCGTCACATTTGTACAATGTCAAAAGCTGTCACATTTTGTGCTCCACTTGACAAAAGCTTTTTAATAAGATTTCTTTCTTTATCTTTCTTTGTGTGTGTATCTCTACTCTGCAGGAATAGCTATGGAAAGAAACCCTCTTCCATATTGTAATCTTTGGCAGTTTGATCACACGTTTATTTGTAACTTAAAATGTTATTAAAATGCAACATAGCAAAGTCTAAAGTATGTGATTAATATGGGTAATCATGCTCATTTGTTTGTACTGCTTATATTCTTCATATTGTACTTCTCATTACTCCATGTGTCAATTGTTCAGAAGTCCTTGACTTGTAATCAATTGACACTTCAGTATTTCTACAACTATTGATATTTCATGCCCTTATAAAATGACTTTTTACATGGTTATTGAGCTTTAACTAAAACATGCAGCCTTCGTGTTCTGTGGTTAAGTCACCCTGTCACATGCTGCTCTGAATTGCCTCTTCAACTATTCTCCAGTGATGTATTATGCTGGATATTAAGCTAATATCATGCATCGCCAGCGTCAAGTGTTTTGTGGCTCACAGGACCCCATTCAAGGTAATGCACATTCCATTTTGACCAGATGCACTCAACAGAATTTGGTGCTTAGCAGCTGTAACGTTTGTATGCAAGAGAAAATTCAAGATGCCAGAATGAGTTAGCGTGGTCCTTAGAGTGTGGAGTGATGTTTATTTTGTTGCTTTTTCCACTCCTTGAAACAGTAACAGCCGCAGACCAGAGAAATGAATGATTGCACTCTCTGAACAATTGGTTACACTAATGGATCAATTTAGCTCAGAGGAGAAGTGAAAAGCAAGCCTCAGCTGATACAGGTTTACTGCAAAAGTGCTGACAATTTCTGAGGTTATCACAGTTTAACAAGAATACGCTTTTCTGTGACTCTTGAGTGGCTTTTAATGACTTGGGTACAAGTCGTTTGTGTGTGTGTGTGTGTGTGTGTGTGTGTGTGTGTGTGTGTGTCTGTGTGTGTGTGTGTGTGTGTGTGTGTGTGTGTGTGTGTTTGTGGTAGGTATGGTTCTGGGTGATGACAAAACAGTATGAGTATCCCATTTTAGCTTTTATCCTGTTACAATGTAATGCTTTCATTCTATGATCTGATGGATTCACGTTGTTTTTGTTCAAGCTGATCTCTTTAAAGGATATAACTTTTCATGCAAACCTGTGTTTGCAGTAGCTTATAGATAAGAACAGCGGGTCGTCACCACTCAGGCAAAAGTGAGCAGAGACAAGAAAAAAGCAGTGTTTTGTTTAAGGAAGTGTGCGTATCAAAGCTCACAATAATAGTTTCCACAGTCACCATTATCTCAATCTAAAGATATGCCAGAAAATCAAGTAATTCTGGAAAATTAGAGAGACAGGATTAATGCCAAGCAAATTCTTACTATCAGATGGCCGATGTGTTTAGCAAAATATAGTTTACAGGAATTATTACTCATGCCATTCTTGTATTCATGGTTTGGTGGGAGTGATGGCTACAAAGTAACAAGCTTTTGGATTGTTTGCCTTTGGCCCATGTGAGGCTCTAAATGAGCCCTTTGTGCTGGAACAACAAGCACACTGAGCTGCAGGAATGTCACTGATGTATGTAACCCAAGAAGAAGTCCTCCAAAGGTCCACATACTGTACTGAACTCATTTGTTTGCATTTCTGAGAACCTCTAAACTCTTGGTGAATAGATCTGCCCGTGGAACAAAGGCGGATTTAAAAAGAAATGTTTATGGAAAAGGAAAATTGAAAAGACAAAAGTTGACAGGTTCCATTTGTTATCTGTAGGTAATAAAGAATTATTTTCCGCTTATTCGAATGTCATCATAGTTTCCGATGCAAATGACTTTTCCTTCATTGTCTGGTCTTGCGAGAATGACTAAGTGAGCACAGGTGGCAACATTTGACAGGCAGACAGTTCTGAGTTATTTAGTCATCTCAGGAAAGCTTTCAATTTTATGCAAAATGCAGGGTAACCGAACAGATAAGTACACTTTCAACAACATTATTTTCTATATTCTAATATATTTTCAATACTACTGTCATTAATATTATTATATAATCGATTAATACTATCTTGTATCGAATAATTATCAAATGTTTTCATCTAATTATACTACCGTAATTTCCGGACTATAAGCCGCTACTTTTTTCCCACACTTTGAACCTCGCGGTTTATACAATGACGCGGCTAATTTATGGATTTTTCCTGCTTTCACAAGCTTCATGTCGCCAAAAAACTGAGCACCGTCACATAATGTGACGTAAATCGAGCGCGCTCAAACTTCCCATCTTTCTGATGGTTCCCATTCATTACGGTAATTAACTTTTTTTACGAAATTTCTCGGTGTTTCATTCAGTGTACCAAATGAACCTCTAAAAACATTATGCCAACCTTCAATTGCATTATTAGTTCTTGGAATGTCTTCAGCAGCGGACATTATGAACAGCGGACATTATGAACAGCGGACATTTTAAACAGCGGACATTATGAATGGTCATGATTCTGATTACGGTAGTCATTTTGTCACCCTCATCATGGCAAAGACACGGAGAAAGGCATATGATGCAGCTTTCAAGTTGAAGGCGTTTAAAGGCCTATTTATTTTTGTTCCAAGCCGTGTTTCGTTAAAGCCTGTGTAAAGTTCATTTGTTTCAATGTACCGGTAGGCACCTGCGGCTTATAGACATGTGCGGCTTATTTATGTACAAAATACATATTTTTTAAAAATTCAGTGGGTGCGGCTTACATTCAGATGCGCTGAATAGTCCAGAAATTACGGTACACACAACACCTAACCTAATCTAATTTAAGATAATTGACTTTGCCATCTCTCTCTGCCTTTTATTATTTGATTATTCTTAGTCAAATTTATGTTATTTCATGTCAAAATTTGAAGTTTGATGAATATTACCAACTTGTATTAATATATTGTATGAATAAAGTAAGTTCACTAAATTCAGATTGTTTTCCTTGACTTCATATGTCATTGGAGTTCCCAATCCTATTACATGTAATAATACTTCATGTATCTCCCCCCCTGATATAATGGCAGCCATGAAAAAAGTACTTGACGGCACAGTATGACATTAAACATAATGAGAAGTCTCTACAGTGTCGATATGTATCACATATTCTGTGGATTCACTGGAGGACAACATGATCACATTTAAGGAGGTGAGGAGGAAGAGAACAAGGAGCTCTGCTCGTTCAACAGCTGCTGCCATTGTGTCCTTGAGCAAAGCATCAGAATACAACAACTGAACGCTGACTGTGCAGGACAACTTCTCTATCCCACTAAATAAATATACTTATCAATTATTTATGTTCTGATTAAAATTCTGTATTGTGAGTAGTGACCACTCAAACTACTCTAAACAGGTGTCATCACCAATATTTCCCTGTTTTGTTGTTTTTTACACTGTTATTGCTTAAATGGTAAATGGACTGCATTTAAGTAGTGCTCTTTCAATGATGATGTGATCACTCAAAGTGCTTTACAACACATCAGCATTCACACAGAGTCAGAGGCTACTGTACAAGGTGCCACATGTTCATCAGTGATAACCATACACACACACACACACACACACACACACACACACACACACACACACACTTGGCCATTGGGAGAAATTTGGGGTTCAGTATCTTGCCCAAGGACACTTTGACAGAGGCTGGGGATTGAACCACTGACCCTCTGACTGGTGGACGACGAAGTATTCAGAGAATTTACTTAAGTAAAAGTAGCAATACCAAACCATTAAAATACTTAATTCTCTTAGTTCTGAGTTCTAAATACACAAATTTACTTTACTTTAAATATACTTTACAGCATTGATACCAACATGTTGTTAAAATATCAAAAGTAATTGTAAAATAAATAGTCCTTCTTATGCAGAATTGCCCCTGTCAGTATTATATTATTATATTATTATATCATTATTATTGATGCATTAAGATGTAAGCGATACACACACACACACACACACATACATACATACATACGTACAGTACATACATACATACATACACACATAGATACATACATACATACATACATACATATATACATACATACATACATA
>CALSBV010000001.1:1652315-1701282 GCA_943590825.1 Bovichtus diacanthus | reverse complement strand
GCGTATTCACAATAACTCCCAACCTTGTTCAGTTGTAACACGTAAAATACAACACAATACACTCACTTGCAGCTGCTCTATTCCCATGTTCTACTGCGTGACTGATAGCCTTGAGTTTGAAGTCCGCGTCGTAAGCGTGTCTCTTGACAGGCGCCATTTTGGGGTCCTTATACACACACACGCTGTAATATTATGGTGAAGCACAGTATGTATCACTCCGCGACGCTCCTGACCACGGTAGCCGTAATGCTGCAAGCGGTGCAGCTTTGTAGTTTACCAAAGTCGTACTAAAACATTTTGACAGAGCGCCGTGTACCACACAAAATCGCTTCGAGGTCAGTAAGCACAACCAGAATTAATCCATATATAAGGCGCTCCGGATTATAAGGCGCACTGTCGTTTTTTGAGAAAATTAAAGGCTTTTAAGTGCGCCTTATAGTCCGGAAAATACGGTAGGTCAAAAAACAAACAAAGTCCTAGACAAAATACCCTCAAAATGTAAGTGACAATTCAGTTTTGTTATATAAGAACATCATGTTTTGGAGACCAGGCTGCACAACACAATGTACCAAGAGCCATGTGTTCGAAACTAGACTTAGTTTCTGGTTTAGTCAAGCATTCTTCAAAGAGCAGAAAGAAGAGGTGAACGTGGATACACCTCCGCGACCAATTTCTGAGGAAAAACTCAAAGTTCACTCCAACACCCAGTACCAGACAGACTGTGGGAGAAAGTAGGGAGCAATCTCTTTCACGACAGAAGATCTGAGTTTCTGCTGTGTGTGAACCATTTCTCAAAGTTCTTGAAATCACTGAGTTAAGAGACACCACCTGTAGCAGTGTCATAGTAACAATGAAATCAATGTTTGCACGGTATTGCTGATGTTGTCATCTCGGATAATGGTCCTCAGTATGCTAGTGCTGAGTTCAAAGACTTTGCAGTGAGCTAGGAATTCAGGCAATGGTCAAGCAGAAACAGTACAGACTATAAAAAATATGCTGGAAAAAAAATTTGCACTGGAAATGTTGGATTATCACCAGCACAGTTGATGATGATGGGACAACAGCTGAAAGGGGGGAAACTGCCAACCTCAATCTCACTACTTACTCCAGAGGGAACACATGCAGTAGCGAGAAAAGAAGGAGAAGCAAAAACTCAAGTTCGTCAGGCAAACAAGGAGGCTGTCTGACCGCAAGCAGGAGAGTCATGGTAGCCAGCCGAAGTCCTGCTCAAACACGAGCAAACCTGATTCTTTTGTGGTTTGTACACCAGATGGGAGATAGAAAGTTTCTGCAGAAAACAGATGAGAAAACCTTTCAATCTACAAATGAACAGTACATCTACCTGCACATAGACTCAGGGATGAAAGACTGTCAGACAAACATGCAAAAAACACGTTCAGCTGTTGCAGATCAAAAACAGACTCCTGAGAAAAAACTATCTGAAACACTCTTATATCAAACTTCTTGGAAGACAAGTAAGGCTGCCTATTAGAGAGTAGGTTTATTATATCAATGTGACATTGGAAGTGTCGCTTTTCTGTTGAAGATTTCTGTCAAGGTTCAAGAGGTTTTCACTTACGGGGGTATGTAAAAGGACAAACAAATTGCAAAAAACTAGAGGATCTAATGCAATAGGATTTCGTTCCTTTTAGGTTCCCTAACGGAAGTTTAACATTGTAATTGTTCTGGGCTGTATCAGCATGTGACTGTATGTTGCACGAGTAACCAGTAAAGTTATGTGCACAATGGAACTCGGTTGTCAAGGCCTGTCAATATAACAGTGATTTTTGTGAAGTTCACAGAAGTAGTTCAGTATTCTCCAGCAGGCATTTGCTGACTAAACAGCAAGTGGCATGAAACTGCACTGTTCGAGAATATCTCGTATTGCAATTTAGGAGGCACTAATTGAAATTTGAAAGCTGGCGATAAACTGAATTAAATATCTATTCTTAGGGGTTGGAATGAGAAAGAAACCTATTAAAGAAGGTAAATTGCAAGCAGACAGTTTTTCTGGAAATAACCTCTCAAACCACATTAATTGATGCAAGTATAAACTAAAGGCACTAGTGCTGTGACAGCTTGGCTGTTTTGTTATTATGCCCATGTATCTCAGTGGTTCAAATAGGTTTGGTGTTGTGTTAACTGATACCTCCAATAACCAATAAGAGCTTTGTTGTCAGCATTACAATTCTGGTTGTCATCTTCCTGAGCCAGAAAAAAAGTTACGGTACATCCATGAAAAGTAATGATAGACAAATAGCCACACAAGTGGCAAAAAGCATGGATGAGATCAACACAATTAGAAATAAAAACTTCTAAATCAGTATATTTCGATGATTGTTGTGCAAAATGTAACGAGCACGACCGTGGCATCTTCCACCGTTCCATCACTGGTCAAATGATTAGGGCAAAACAAATGCCTCTTTTGTGCCCACAGGAACTTTTCCCAGGGACTTAAAACCTTTAGAGGAACTCATCGCATTTCGACTGCAGGGACCAGGGTCTAAATAAGTTCCGGGGACATTTTAGCTCCCAAAAAGGCCCATGTCAGGTATTAGTACATTCTGACAGTACAGGAACTTTCAGGGTGGGGTTAGCAGGGATGACTGTCACTGATTGGTCAAACACATAGAGCGCCGCTGCTTCATTCATAAAAGAAGAAAGTACTCTATTATCGATTTAGGACCATTTTAGTATGAGCATTTCTCTTGGTTTGATAACATTAAAAGCTGGTGAGCGGTAGAGAGAGACAGCGCGGCAGCTATTACTAAAAGTTATTTTCTGATTGTTTCATGGCGGTTATAATATAAAGCACAAATAAATAACCATCAAACACTGATGATTTACTGTGGAGTCAGACTTTCTTAGTCTCATTTTCCCTTCTCTGCATTTCATTTATCCAACATCCAACATGCATCAGTAAAAAATATGCAGCAGTAAATATCACCGCAATGAGACAGAACCTAAGGTAGACCGACTGATCTGCAGGCTGCAGTGTGTTTACCTCTGCAAACCATCCTATGTCATGTTGCTTTTTCATACGTCAGCAGACGTCAGCAGACTAACTTGTCTTCGCTGGTCTTCAGGCCGCTATGAAAACCCAGACAACAATAGGCTAAAGGAACCTTTCAGTTCCTTAAAAAAGTTGTCTCAGGATTAAAATAACCAGGAACTTCTCAAAGGAAACGCAGCTCAAGTAGCCTTCCCTCAAACAGAAATTGGCTAACGTGAAAACAATGTCGGTCTTAATCAAGGGGTCATTTCACACGCTTATGCAGAGGTGCATTAAACACGTTTCAAGTCTTCTTCAATATAGCATGATGTTTATTTAGTAAATGATGCTCCCATTTAGAGTAAAATAGATAATAAAGCAGCATGTGCTTTAGGGCATGGTTACCTTGTGATTGACACTTTGCTACCATTATTCAGTTTGTGTGTTGTCCGTGTTTTTTGTATTAGAACTTTATTCCTTTCACAGTTTGTGTTTTCACTTCATTAAAGTTAATTGTGACATGTTGGTTGCCTAAAAATATCTTGTTCAGGGTTGGGATGTACTTAGCTCAACCCTCTGTGATTCTTCTGGTTCCAAAAAAGCAAGATTGTGACAGCCAAAATGCCAAACTAGCGGCTTCTAAACCATAGCCCACAAACCAATGGATGACGACTACGTATCAGGTTAGTCGTGATTCAGGTCAGCAATATTTATTCAAGAAAATGCAGAAAAAAAAATCATGCGTACTTTGTATTGCTCATTGAGTCATGGAAACGTAATAAGGATGTTAATTACTTAATTTGGAAACCTGTGAAGACAGAAGATTGTTGTAATATTGTTGCACATATTTCATTGTAATTGTGCAACGTTTTATGTGTTTTTCTGTTTATGCTTGCAGTTTTACAACCTAAGCCTCAGTAAAGCCCGCTCAACATAAACTACAGCCTGCTGAGTCGTTTGTTAGCTATCTGTCAAGCTATGCAGTGTGAAACATCTGCGGGGGCAGAATAGTTCTTTGTAATGTTATTTCAACAAAATAACTACAATATTATATATCCCCAATATTATTAATAATTCATCAAAATTAAACAGCTTAGTTAGGAATGGGGTATGACATTTTTGATGTGTCTCAAGGGTGGCATAACACTATCCTGTATGCTGTAGTTTTTATTTGAGAACCTACATTTTATTAGAGTTACTATATTCATATAAAATCCATGCAAGTAATAACTGATCTTAAACTGTCATCTACTGTATTTGATACCCTATAAATAATTAGAGTATAATTAGAATAAATTAAAAATAACATAAAATCTAACTTAATATTTACCTTAAAAAAACAAATGATCGTGTACAGAGACACAAGAAATACTTAAACATCAGAAATGCTCCAACACATCTACTGTATAATGCATCCAAAGATGTGAAAAACACAAGCATCTGAGCACACCCACATACAGTAACTGTGACACACACTTTTAAAGCAAATGGAGCACATCCGTGTAACCATTAGGGGAAAGCAGCCAGGTATTCCTCTGCCTTCCTACTTGAACAGCTGTGTGTCTACTGTGGCTGTGTGCTTCAGGTCACACTATAGCCGGCTGCCATATGGCACAGACTCCTCCCCCACCAGAGTGCCCATTTAATAGGAATAAATTGGACTCATTTGTCTGTCTAGTTGGCTTGGTCCAAAAAAAGATTATACCTTCTTTAACAGAAAGTTAATGATGTGGAAACTTGGGGCTCATTTTTCCTGCTCAGTGATGAATCTTTGCTGCTGTAGATGCTGCTAATGGATGAGGCAACACCTTCTCTAATGAGGTATACCTCGGCTCATCCTTTAGGGTTGCATTGTTGGCAATTGCGAAGCATGATGTTGGTTGTAGATATGATTTGGATCTATGAAGTATTTGAAACGGTAACAGGTGAACATGATGGCCTGATACAATTGATGTTTGCTTGTTTCCAGCTCCAGGTGATCAGGGACCCGACTTTATTCTTCTGGATGCTGGGCATTGATTGTGGAGTCTGTTCTACGTCTTGCTAAGATGTGTGTTCAAATAATAATTACTGTCATATAATCAATAAGATGGACTGTGTCATTGTAATGCCATTATTCCACTCAGGACTGACCCCACAGACATTTTATCTTTAAATGTCAAACCAATTCCTACTTCAAAACTAATATCAGTATAATGGCATAACCCATGATAACGGCAACATGTGGTCTCAGCTGGGCACTCTACTCTTTCACCTTCTTTATCATTGGCTTAAGAATGCTATTCTATTTTCAGCTTATTAACCTTTATGTGAGTACTCAAAGAAAGTCTGGTTGAGTCCTTACACAAGTTATAAGGACATTGCAATAAATAGACCATGAGAAGCAGCTAGGGAGTTGAAAAGAGCAATGACACTTACCAGGACACTGTGGATTGTTGAAGATCAATGTGACAAAGTCTCAGATAGGAATCTAATTCTTGCTAATGTTGTGTGCTCCTGCATGCTCCATTATGCACAGATTGCTTTATTCTGATGGGAGAGCAGAGTGATATTGTAGGTGGCAGTGGGAGATTATGTTCCATTAGTCCTTATGTTTTATATAGATGGCCTCCGCATACATCAAAGTAGCTTAATTCCAGCATGACGCATGTCAAGCTGAATAAACCATGAATAGCCAGCTTTGCAGAAAATTTCATCAGCTCATGTACCATTGAAGGTTTTGTTTTAATGATAAAGCCAATGTTTATACCCAAAATATGCCTGCTGATGATGTTGGGGTGTGCAGGTTATCATATATTTTTCTCTCTCTCTAACCTTGGGTAGATTTTCAAATAGCTTTCACAGAGCAAATAGCATCTCTGCTCATGCTCTCAATTTTATCTGCCAGACAAGGACATATTGATCTATGTTTGCTTCTAAATAGTAGTAGCACAAGAAAGATATTACAGTTGAATATATTCAGCTACCATGAAACAGCGCAGTGGGAAGCTTCAAAAGCATGGCCGTCATTTTGGGATAAACTGTTAGCAATTGTTGGGAAAAAAAGAAGGCACTGTCACTCTTCCATCACGATGAAATTTTGGCATGGCAAAGAAAAAAATAAAAGAAAAAGTGAAACTGTCAAAAAGGCAATTTCACAAAGTCTCCCCATTTCATACTGCTGCTCACGTTGCACCTACATAACCCGAGGGTAGTAGTTAAAGGTCTGCTCATGACAGGTTGTGGATACAGCGGATATGTGTGTCTTTATTGCTGTGCTTCCTGTGTGTGTGTAATTCAGCACCAGCTGGCCGGTTGGCCCTCTAAAGAGCGCCTCCCTCTGACTCGTTAGAGGCAATATAGCCATCAGCCGCAGTGTGCTTCCATAGCTCACTTCCCAAGGTCGGAGGGCCCTCAGACACCCACCATGTGATTAGCCTAAATATCACACACACTGTTATCCAGGGCAGACAGCGGACTTGCCATGAACAGGCGAGGAATGTGTATTTCAATCAATGAGCCTGTGTGAAGTTTAAAGGTTCAGTGTGTAATTCTGAGCCACCTGCTCCAAAGAAATAGGGGGCAGCATTTCACCTCTACTGTACACTGGGTCCATAGAATCTCTAATGTTCATATTTGAGTTGTGGTAGTTTGGCATATTTATTGTATTCTAATATATTCTTTATATTGTGTATTGCATTTACTCCTATGTAATGCCTGTCAGTCAGTCAGCAGAGCAATAATACCAAAATTCAACCAAACTGCTGACACTCTGAGAGCCAGTCAGAACTCACAGCTGTCTGATAATGTTTTGGTGCAATGTGTTACTTGCTGTGGTGAAACCACCTGGCCTCTTCCAGAGGTCATCAGTCAAACAGTAAGGTTGTGTCTACCATTTTAAATGTTCTAGTGATGATATGTGGCATGGCAGCAATCACTGCTCATTACAGATAACATATTAGCCATTTCTTTTTGTAAATAAAAAGTTTTTCATTGATCATCCCAATTTATGTAGCCGGTAAACCTATCAGTACTCCACATGGTCAGTAAGCGTTTGCTGGATCTCTATGGTTGTTGTCTTCGTAATGTAGCACATGTTTCAAGGGTCAGTGGTTCAATCCCCAGCCCCTGCAGACAACATGTTGAAGTATCCTTGGGCAAAATACTGACTGAAACACTGGACAACAATAGTCAGTTAATAGGAACAGGATAAGGAGCTGTCCCAGAAATCCACACTTGGGTATAGATCCTGACTTGCAAGAATCCTATGAGGAAGTGTAAGCACTATACTTTGTAAATGAAAAATGTGTTTTTTTATGATCGGATGGCAGAAACTCTCCAACAGGACGCTCCAGGTCAACAGTTTAAGCATCACTCTCACTGTGCTACACTCTCAGATGTCCCGTTAAATTAAATGAAAATTAGGTGCTCATTATATGCTTGTGTCAATAATCCAATGTCGGTCTATTGACCTGTTTTGTCTTTAAACTTCTGGTTGCTGTTGTCAGCTATGGTAAACATAAATGAAAAGTCTCTGATTGATTAGTACAGTTTACTGGTCATTTCTCAAAGCTGTGAACACACATCAACATTTATGAGGAGGTCCTCTGACCTCATCTGATATCACATATAAAAGACAATCTTTCGCGTTAAATTACATACAACAATTACAATTAGCTCACGTATCTTACTTTAAAAACTTTAAACTTTTAACTTAGCAATTTGATGATGCAGGTTACGAAATTATTACATAATTAACATTCCTCACACACAATATATTGTCTATATTATATATGTCTGGAACCTGATTTAAAATACATCTTTCACCAAATATGTATACGTACATATTTTTATTAATAATCAGCTTGTGACAAAATTATGAGAAAGTCATGGACTGATCTTATTTATATCTGATTTATTGAACCTCATGAAGACCATAAGAGAGGGTATTAAAAATTAGTTGAAAAAATGCGGAAAATGTTTGGATTGATCTGATGATATCAATCATATTAACTGTATGTATATAAATATATACTGTAAAACCAGTATATATTTTTTGACATTGTAAAGTATTTGCTGAAATTCATAAATGTAATCCTGCTCTTCTGTTTATTCCAAGCAAATCACTGTATCCCCTCCAGTCCTATCCACATATAGCTATGTAAACATTTATCACACAATACAGAGAAGAGCAGAAAGACTACGAGAGAATGTGCATCCCTATAAGATGTGTGTGTGAGCAGGTTAGTAAGTACTCATCACACAGCCTTGACGTCTTTTCTCTGAAAACGTACGTCTCAAGATGTTAGAGATAGTATAATTGAGAGGAGAGTGTAATGTGATTTGCTTCCTGGGGCCCCTAATCCCTGAGTGATGGGCAAAAAAGAAGCCCTGCCACATGGCACAATGTTCTTTACTTATCAAAAGGAGTTCATTTAACTTGTCTGTTCGACTGAAAACGCATTTTCTAGGTTGCTTGTACTTAAAGACTTCCTCAGATATGAAACATTAAACATATCCCTGACAGGTTCGCTGACAAGCTTCCCATCGGCAGACTATCTGGATGGAAAACAGAAAAGAAAATCTCAAACCACAAATCAATTGATGTTTAACCCACCTGAGAGATGTAGAATTGATCGAAGGTGTATAACTGGGGATGGCCTGCTCGCTGCACACAGGTATAGCAGCAGCTCTGTTGGAGGTGACTCCGTGTTCCCTGTCGTGCTCTGACAGATTTCCACAGCTGACACCAACAATCTATCTTCCCCCAGATTTGGATTGATGTAATGATCCCTCTGTGTTTCATTGCAGTAGCTGCAGCAGCTCTGAGTTATTTAATTTGCTATGCATTAGATGGGTGTGACACAACTCTTAGCATTCATTATCTTATGTAACATGACAAGACATATTGTTGCAGAGGAGTCTGGTAAATTTGCAACATTTAAACAGGTTTATTTCCCTGGCAGCTCCCAGAATGCTGTGGATTGATAAAGAGATCCAGTCCTCTGCTACTGCTGAGAAATAAAGAGCTTCTCTATGGAATGGACTCAAATACATTTGTCAGTATTTGGTTGGAAAGGAACTGTATATTTCTAATTTCTGTAATGAGTTGGTGCTAATATGGCCCATCCGAGTTTGGTTGAAGCATCTGTGCTGTTACGACACTGTGAATAAATATCCACTGGCCTTCCAGTCCATTTAGAAATGCCAAATGTGTCTCATCCTGTTCTCAGTGCCTCACTTAACAGTGCTGGAATCAGTTCAAATCTCCATTCCCACTCTTTGCTACTGTTAAAGAGGTCTGTCTACTGTGTGGCCATTTTAGACAATGGACACATTTGAATTATAATAAATCAAAGTCTATTAAATGTGTTTTTGTTAAACCTGAGGGAAGTTGATTTGAATCTCAAATGCAGGAAATATTTCAAATGGAATCTTCATTAAGATACAAAAAGAAAAAATTGTACATGACAGATTAAGTGTCTCCAGTGGTCATTATGACCGAATTTAAAGGGTCTGAGTTATAAATATACATTGCAATTAATGGGCGGCTTTGTTCTTTCATGATCTGACTGTCTCAGTGTTAACATAAGATATCCGCAGTTGCTCATGGTGATAATAGTTTTACTGCCTGTGCACAAAACTGTCATATCTTTCAGCGCACACAAAAAAGTTACTTCAAAGACAATCTTTTTTGTTTGAATTTAAAAAAATACAATGCTGTGCCATCATTGCACTATTTAACTAGTGAAAATACAGTATGTGCAATAATAACATTTTAACAACGAGGCTGGTAAGAAAGATTCGAGCTCTCCTTTTTAGAAGCAATTTGAGTTTTTAGCAGTGAATCAGGATGAAATCCTGTGCATTCCTACATTTATTTCCCAGTGCAACCTCTTACCTTTAACTTGTCACATGAAGTGGGGCTTGTTATGGCAACATTTGTCTGTGATTACGAAAATGTTGAGATCAATGTGCTCCATTGACTCTCTTTATATTTATTGCCCATTCAATGTTTGGATGAGAAATAACTTTCATTGCAGTAGGCTGATCTTTGCAGCCTGGCCTCAGGATGCAGAGATGATATAGCATATCCCTTCCATTATACTTGAAATTCAATAAGTGTTTACACCAGACACTCCACTTCAATTGCACAGTGCTTAGCACGAAACAATAATTAAAGGGACTTCACTCATGATGACAACATTTGTAGATTAAGGCACAATAAATAGCTCTGTAGTCCGTCTTCTTCATAGACCTCTATGATATTTATAACTTGCCCGTTGCTTATATAAACTGCAATTCATTTCAGATCCATTATATCAGTAAGGCTGCAGTACAGTGAGCCTATATTGGAGTGGTGCAGCCCCCTGTTTCTTTATACACAAAGCAGCTACAATGGGATTCATTTATCAAGGTCCACAGACATTTATACATAAAACATTGTGATCGTGTGCAATCAAACAACAAAGCAGCCTGCATTTTGATTAAACAAACATTTCACATTTACATTGTGCCCTGGCATTACACTATGTCTGTGTTTGGTTGTCTTTATGTGATGGAAATATCCAAAGCCTCTTATTGAAAGACTGCACTGAAATGTTTGGAGTTTTGCCCACCTGTCACTTTATGCAATATCTGATGAAAGTCTTGACACCTAATTTATGTGTTTATGAAGATGCAACCACTTAAGTATGACACTCGAGTCATTCAAGGATGAAGCTGTCTTTGTTTTGTACTACTTGTTCTCAACAAATCTCATGAAAAGCAAAGCCAAAGATGTGTTCAGCCCTACTGTGGCACTCAGCCCGAAGACCTTTGCTACCAACTGAAGGCGTAGATCTTTAAAAATGACTCACAAATATATTGTTTCATTTAAATAAAGCCCAAGTATTTTCCTAAAACAGCTGGTCACTGTAGTTTTTAGCAATTGTTACTCAAACTGTGCATTTCTTGGGGACTATTTTCAGCAGCAGATTAATACATATTTGGTATTTCTGGCAGCAGAATCGTGCATGGGCGATTGAGTCGAAATAAACTCTCATACGTGTGTTCATGGTAATGAAGAAACATGTCAACGAGTGCAACAGTGGATACACACAATACTTGTTATTCAATACATTCATTGCTGTTTTTTGTATTTTCATGTTATTTATTGACAGAAAGACAAATATAGAGTTTTACCAGATCCTTAAATAATTCCAATCACATTTTTTTTGTATATTTTTATTCTACTATGTCTATATGGAAGGACTATTTAAAAAAAATTAAAAAATGTCACTCAAACAACATTGTTTGAATTAGATATTATTTGATTTTAAAATTTGTATGAATAACTTGCCAGGTAGATATAATATCATAATCTGCCTCTTCACTTAATCACCACATGCTAACACAAGCTTCCTGAGAGTCTGAGCATTTGTTCAACTGCCATCATGCATGCTTGCTTTCTCTTTTGTGTCATACTTGCAAATCTGCACTTTATCTTCTGTGCTTAATTTACTTATAAATCACAAGGTGCTGAGTATGGAGAGGGAGATAATCCACTGGGACAGGCAGCAAAGTGCAGGTCTCAGAACACTTGTGAGATGGGAGTTTAACATAAGGACACAGATAATCTCCATGCTGATGTGCCATGTCAAAGATTAGAGTGTTGGAGCATGTGCTTCGTGCCAATACATAGGCAGGATAGCCTTGTGCTGCTTCACTTTACTTTATTTAGGATTAGTTATTACAGCAGAAGCAACTATTCTGCCTTGGGTCCGCACACAAGACAAGAAAATACATTCAAACATCACTTTCTTGACAATCCAAAATGTCAACAAAATGAATGTCACCTCCACAGTACATGATTAAATCAAATAATAGATATAATAAAATAGGTATATAGCAGTATATATAACTGCTAACTTAAACATTACCTAAGTTAGCACCACAAATGTAATCAACGTTCAAACACAGAGTATCATATGTAGCCTAAACTAGCCTACATTTCTTTTTAAAGCGGATCCTACTGGTGTCTAAAAGTGACACTGTCTGAAGTGTAGTGGTAGTTTATTCCAGGTTGACATTACATTTGTTTTTAAAGCATTGGTTTTAGGTAAAGGTAATGTGAAGTGTCCCATGAAGGCGTTATAATAATGTCTATCACTGGTGTGCGTTGGCTGTTAATATAGGAGGTGTGTAGGTTCTCTTCAGGTACAAATGCTTCTTATTCACTGGACCAGGCCATTCTGTTCCACCTCATCCATGACAGCCTGGCATGTATGGCATGCCAGCTCACTCTGTTTCGAGTGAGCTGGATCCTATTGAGCTCTTGTTGTGAAGCACTAGACCAGACTGCTGGACAGTGATCGAGGTGGGATAAATCTAGAGATTGTATTACTCGCTTAATTGTTATCTCTGTTAAATTCCTCTACTCACTACCGTGAGTTGACCATGAAAGTGTTTCCTCAAGTGTGACACCCACCAATTTGGCCACTTTGGTCTGCTCAATTTCTACCCCTTGTAAAGAGAGCCCCAGCGGTTGGTCTGTCCGCAGAGCATCCCTGGAGCCAACTATCAGACTCTGGTTTTAGATGTTCAACTTTAGCCTGTTTTCAGAGACCCATTGAGAAAGCAGCGTCATGTCTTCTTGAAGCATTTCGTTAAGCCCCTTGGTATGTTCTGCAGATAAATAGATTGTAGTATCAAACATAGTATTATATCATAAATACACAACACATACATAGCCATGCATGCATTTTTTAATACACACGGCAGATCGTTTATAAATATGCTGCAGAAGTCAGTTTGCATTTGTGGCTCTCAAGTACATAGACAAGACCCTCCAAAGTAGTACTTTGAGTGACAGTAGCCATGTTTTGTCTTACAGGACATGTTCATACAATTCTTACGTTAATGGAATTCATTGAGCGCATTTTTCTAAAAAGTTAGTTCAAGACTTATTTCCTCGGATTCTTGATGTAAAGATTCTTTCTGCACTGATGATTACCTGATTCAATAGGGTAGTAAAACTTTTTAACTGAAGAAGAAAAAAATCTCTGCACACCTGAATGTGTGACAGGTGTGTCAGAGGGAAGTGCAGTCTTGCAAACAAAACTCCCACACTGTCCGCTTACTGCTGAAATATTTATTAACACAGCGTTTCGATTTTTTCCAACCTTCATCAGGCATAAGTCAGACAGATGAAAATGTTGTGTTAATAAATATTTCATCAGTAAGCTGACTGTGTCTGGTAAACTGTTTGTGGTAGTTTTTCTCATTGTTATATTTCTGTTGAAATTGTCTTTATATCCCAACAGCAATCAATGAATCAAATGCTCTGACAAAAAAGCATAAGGCAGCCGCACTAGCTACGACAGTGCTCTTTACTCAAGGGCTCTGTTGTTATAGATATTATCAACCGCTCTGAGTTGGAGTTGTATGACTCTGTCCTTCAAAGGCAACCACCCTAGCTGTTGGACCTGCTGCTTGTGTGCTCTTGGTTTCAAGTCCAACATAACTCTGAACTACGAGCATATTGCAGAGATGGCCTGATGTACGCAAGGAGAGCAAAGGGACGATACTGCAGGTTATCTGTCTGAGGATTTTTATAAACGTGATTATGAGATGTGAAGGACCTTGCTGCCTGAAAAGAGCTCAATGATGTCTGATTCTAGTTCTGGCTACATCCAGTACAAATTAAGCCCTGCTTATGTCATGTCTAGTCCTGTGCTTTCAAGGTGAATATCCATACTTAAGCCACAACGGCCCCTTCCATCTAGCCCTTTTTCAGACAGTAACAGCTATTCTGCCTTTCCACTCTAAGAATCTTTTTGCATTTAGCTGGTGACACCACACAAGCCCTTAGGGGAGAAAATTGATCCCACTCCTTATAGTCTTCTAGTCTTTCTCCATGGTCACTGAACAAATGCATCCTTTGAGCTTTCCCATTTTCTTGTCTTTAAAGGGAATAAAACTGACTGACAGGCTGCTTCTTTTTTTTTTTGTCCTTCTATGTTGGCGCCTGTCTGTGGCTTGCCGATGGGTGAAAATGTGCCGAGCTCACTGCAACCACTGCATTAATCCTCTCAGTTTGCAGGGGGGAGTGCCACAGAATCAGAAAGAATTAAGACTGGCACCCCTTGCCCTCCTATTGTAGAGCAGATTAATAGAAAACTGGTAGCACAACATTAGCAACCAGGCTAATGCTGCCGAGTTTTCTTGCCATGAATAGGAAACAACACAGACTCCCAGAAGCTGTTGTGAAAATGAGTCATTCTCCATCTTCCTCTTTGCTTCTTTTAATCTGCTCATACAGTCTGTCAGCGCGACTTGGGGTTTGTGGAATTAGCTCATTCGTGGGTGGGCTGATTTGTCATGCACGGACAATGTTAATAAAGAAGGGATGTAAAAAAAAACACAAATAATTACAGAAAGAAATATACGAGCTCAATCTTCCTGATGGACAATTTTGAAAGCAAATTCTAATATGTACAAATGTACCATGTGGGGATGAGAAAACAATAAAGAGACGAGCAATAGCCAATTGAGGGAACAGTCTTGGGCTCAACAATTTTATCTATTGAATTATTTGCAGCTCTACTGTCCTCTAGAGGAAAATAAAGTACAGCACAATTTATCTCCCCAGCAGTGTCTGCAACAGCAACACTGTATGACTGAGAGCCCAAGGACGTTAGAAGAGGAGAGGAGGTGTGACAGAATGACTGCATACTGAGAAAAGACTCCTTCACATTCCTTTATTTCACTGTTTTCATTCCATCTCTCATTTATCCCCCTTTCTTTCCTTTTTTTAGATGTTTTTTATATTTTAGATGCTCTGTCATTTCTATCAAACTGCAAAATGCAAGACACCCCAGTAGCTCACCTGGTAGAGTGGGTGACACAAATACAAAGGCTGAGTCCTTGGTGCAGAGGCCTGGGCTTTGAATCCGACCTGTTGTCCTTTTCTGTATGTCCTTCCCTCTCTCCTCTTTCATAATCTCATGCGGTACTGTACTATCAGAAAAAGCCCCAAAAACGATCTTTGTAAAACAACAACATACAGGATGAGATATCTGCAGAGTAACTCATAGATCAGCTCATCTGTCTGCAAATCTGATGTTTAAATTTCTCTTTTGATTGATCTTCCCCATCTATTTGTATTTGAACCTGAATGTTTAGGCTTTACATGTTGTACCGTTAAAACTGTATTTGGTGTCTACGCAAGCCGATCTGTAACTTTTAGATACTTGCAACCACTTTAAACCCATTTTAATGCAGGACGCAGAAATAAATATCATTCATATATGTTGACCTTGGTGCTGGTACGACTGCATCTATAGTCGTCTGAAGTTGCTCTCTGAATCTTGCACATTCATTCATTAACTTAAAACTCATTTGTGTTGACATTAAGCCTGCTCTGACACTGTTGGAAGTTGGTTGGTTACTGTGTATTCTGTGTATAAAATGCTTTCTGGGTTGTCCTTGCCTGCAGTGTTGATGTGGAAATATAAAAATACAAATCAGTCTAAATTATTATTATTTTTCCAGCATGGTAAGACTTCATTTTAAAAAAAAAATCAGTTTAGACTAAAGAAATACCTGTAGTACTCACAATGGCAACAGTAATATCTGTGATTCCAACAGTCCTAGAACTCCCACTTGTCCTAATAGCCCACTTTGAGAATGGTCATATAGCAGAGTGTCTTTGTCATTGACTGCCTTGTAGAAACTCAAGGTTACAGTGGAGATGGATAGGTTTATAGGTTTTGCCTATAAAATGAGAGTCTCGCCTGTGAGTCTCCAGGTATTTTGCATGTTAATTGGGATATGTTAAATCCACAAAATGCCTGTATGTGCAGTACACTGTAGCATTTGATTTGAATGTAGCTTGTGCACTGCAACACACTTAATTATATTACTATGAGCATGTCCAACTGGCTGAAATTGACAAGCCAATTCTGCTTTCAATATACTACATCTCCCTATAATGACATGTGACATGGATTTGAGCTGGTGTTTGGTGTGGATAATGGATAATGGATACAAACAGCTAAGAAAATTCAAATGCAAATAAATAGGTCTAGTCATTTAAAAAAAAAATATGATGCCATACAGTGCAGTCACAATGTGTTGTATTTGGAGCAGTCATGGATATAAGATTTGACATCTAAGATGACAAAGTGAGGATGATGAACTTTATTGTGAGTGGCATAAATACTACTACGTTGATTGGAAATATACTTGGCTAGAGAAGCACATTTTCCACATATACACTGTTGACCAACATGGGTTTGTTTGTTTTTATTTTACATTTTTGGCCAGGATTTGGGGATCCTATTCATGTTTATGTCTTGTAACTCCAGCTCTGTTGACATCTGTGTTAATAGTACATAACTAAAAACTGAACATCTCTGTGTTCAAAGTGTGTTGGATGTGAGTGTGGTTGCTGGGAACAGTATACTCTCTTGGTGAAAATATGTTCATTATGAAATCATTAAGAGTAAAGGTAGGAAGGAACCTTTTTAAAAAAAAAAAACTTTTTTCTTAGCATTTGTTATCTCCTGAAATGTGGATTTTAGATTATAAATGTTGATTTATATTGAAGGATGTTGAAGGATGTTTTCATGCTCTGGCGCTTTAATCAACATTTTAGTGTTTTACGGAGTCTGCTGTCCTACTGGCTATGGATCACAATGTAGTGTAATTTACATCGTGTAATCCTACACTCATCCTCAAAGTCTTGTTCTTGACTCTGAGCTTGGTTGATCAAACCTAGATACTTTGCAAGGAGTTTTTTATTTTTTTAAACATTCCGAACCTTATGTAAGTGTTGTGAATCATGCTAAACTACAGAGAGCACATGCACAGTATATTCGGCAGTAGCTTGGTGAAAATGTCACTGCAATCATCCCCCACAGGGCCTGTTCCTTTTGCATCTTTGCCTCTGATAATTCTTCATGACCCCTGCCCCTGTTTCAAACAGTAGCTCTATCGCTTTCCTCAACTTTGTATGAAGACACATTTTATGTATGTACAGGAAATTTCAAATTCCCCGACAGATCAGTGAATGAGACTTTACAGAACAATGCTCCTCACTGCCTCTGCCACAAAGTTTCCCCCCAGCTTTCTTAGCTTTTGTAGCTAAGCATCAGATTGGGTAAGTGGCTCGGAGCTGGAGGACATCGGAGGGGGGGGCTATAGGACCAACATGTCGAGTCTGTTGCTCCCACGTGCCTCCCATTACTGTCTCTCTAATTTGACACTGTTTAATTGAGTAGGTATGTCCTAATGACACATACATCATCATGTCAGTGAGGTCATACAAATATGAAGATGGCCTGGCATGGACAGTTTACAGTTTGACAGCAGAGCTTTTGTTTAGCAATCGGGATGCAATTTCCCTGTGGTCGATTTAAATTCAGCCCACGAGTCATTGTTTGTGGCACTGTTGTTAAATAGCACATGTCTTTTGTGGGATTGGAACACAAATACATTTGTTACATGTAAGAAACATTTGCAGACATACAGAAGTGCTTTAGGCATTAACTGTGTGCAGACACTTTCAGAGACAGTGTTGTCCTGTCACTAGCCAGTACCACTAGGTATCATGTTTCAAGTTATCTCACACTCCGGCCGCTGCGTAAATTACATATGCTAGTAGGGAGTGGTTTCCTCGTGTCAAAATGACTTTGGGGCGTGCAGAAGGAAGCACAATCACCGACCACCGCAGAGACCCAGATCCAGCTCTCAACAGTTTACTGGGTTTGCGGGTGAAACATTGTTGTTCTTGCTGCAGGAGAAAATTCTGCCTTTTGGTCAAGGTTGGGGAACTTCTGCATGTATTACACTCTATAGGTGACAGGGAGCAACTGGTGGCTCTGTGTGTACCAGCGGCACAGAGTGATACACAATATCCATGGATAGACTAACAGTGAGGACTGTCTGTCTGTCTTTTCTGTCTGTCTGTCCCCATTCCACTGAGGATGTTTGGACTTGTGCCCTATCTCCCCTCTGAACAGATTTTTCTACTGGCCTTTCAATCCTTGCAGCTCTCAATTGTGGAAACTGTAGCTTTGTTTGCACTGGAAGAACAATGTTCTCTCCGTGTTTGGATTCTGTAAAGCAATCACACTTTGTGCCGTAAATCAATACACCAGATTTCCTACCTGACTGCGGGACACACAATGTTGGAAGGAGGATTTCTTAGCAATGCTGTCATTAATTTACTTATAATAATCATAACAACAACAATAATAATAATAATATTAATCATAATATTAATCATAATATTAATAATAATACTAATAATGATAATAATAATAATAATAATAATATATATATATTTAAAAAAAATTGTCAAATATTTTATTTCTCAATTGCAGACGTGGAACAAGTATTCAGACTTTATAAATACAGCAATGTAAAAATAATAAAATCCACAGGGCAGCAATCTCATAAAAACAGCTTTTGTATTTGCAAGTCTTAAATCATCTGAATTTATTCGTGACAAAATCAGTCAGTGCATTAAGAATATCTCACCCATCTGTTTCTTTAGATCGGCTTGTTGAAACGAGACAATGAACCAGGTTTCTGCTCCAGAATTATGAAAAGAAATTGATTTCATAAAATACTTGAAACAAGCTGAATTGCACTCAACACATTTGGGATATCCTTACTACATTGGCAAAAATATGTAAGACAAATGTAGTGCAGTAGAACATATGATATTTACCTCTGGCATGAATAGGAGTAAAAATATAAAGTACCATAAAATGGAAGCACTTAACTTAAGTACAATGTTCGTCAACCATCTCTAACTGTTAATAGTGTATAGCACTTGAGTTAATGTACTTAGTTACATTCAACCAATGCTCAGCTGTAAAATGTTTGTGTGTTTGAAAGGCTGCCGTTGTTTTGCACTTGTCTAATCAATCCAGACTTCTCTAGTGCAGTCTCTGTCCAGCAGTGATTCTGCCACCTGCAAATGGGAAACAAAACATTTTTTTATGTGATGTTGGTGGAGTGGTCTTTTCATTTCTTTTACCAGAAGATTGCATCCTACTGTCACTCCTCCAATAGTGTGTGATTCCATTAAAAAAATATATTGATAATGTGTCTTGCAGTAACATTCAGCCTGGACACAGCACAAATCTGGTCACTGAGCCAGAGCGTGGCCTTTCGATCCTGCTTGCGCGAGTCCCTCAGAGTCAGCAATGTGCCTCTTTAAATTATGCCGCAGATCTTGAGTGTGTTGATAAGCTGCGAAAACAGTCGGAGAGGAATCGAAGGCGACAGCTCATTCTGTAGCCGTGTGTGAATATGGGCGGAAATGCCGCTGAGTGTGAAAGACGTGTAAAAGCAATGCAAGAAGGATCACAAACACATAAATCCATTTCAGTATTCTCAATTGTACAAAAAGAAAAAGGAAAAGGTTTCAGAGAACCTTGTTTATAAGCATGATGACATTTAATGTAACTTCAAAAGTGTCAACTCTGTGTTGTTCTGTGAATCCAAAGCCACACTTAGTTATACCTCCGGCAGTAGACCTTGGATAAACATCATCTGTTTTGCTGAGCAGTGAATGCAGAGCACACATTTCTTATTCATTCATATGTATCAGGTCCAGCAGGTAGTCTAGACAGTCTTTGTCTACTTCCCAGAGTAAATCACATCCCTACTCCAAAAGTATTTACCCTTTCACTGGATCAAACATAATTGACTGTCTTCTTTTGTGTTTTTGAATCCATCATCCTCTTCAGTGTATCACCATCTGCTTTGGAGACATGAGAGTGTAAGGCAAAGGCTAAAAGTGTGAAAAGATGCATTAGTGTTCGGAAGCCTGTATCACTTCAGAGAGGGTGTGCATCTTCTCTCCATCTTTCAGAAACAATCCCCAGTGACAAGAGATGCAAGAAAGGAAGTACGGCATGGACCATTCAGTGTGGCACAAGCTCACTCCGGTGAAGCAGGCCAGTGGGATCTAAGAATAATCAGTTTCACTTTGAACAAAAGTGCCTTAACCTCGACGTTAAGTTGTGTGCTGTATTGTTTGTGAATGAAAAAATAAATTTCTATCCTGTTGGATAGAGTTGAGTTTTACTTCCCACACTGAAACATTCCCCGCTCCCAATGGGTTTGTTCAATGACTGGGAAATAAAGGGAGAGACAAGCACATTTTGATACAGATACTACAGAGGAAAGTTTTTTTCCACTGCAGCAGTTTATACTCACCAGAGCTTGCATTGCCACCAGGTGTGAAGTTTTCCATGGGCCACATTTGTAGGAATGGTAAGGTCAGTCCCACGATGCACTCTAAGGTGCACACGGTACTTTTCAGTCATGTTCATACAACTCCATGTATAAAGGAATACATTCCCTCAAATGGCTGTCACAGAGCTGCTCTGAATGACCGGCGTGTAGGCGGTAAAATATAACAGATTTGCCAGAGGCATCATGAGGAATGCTTTTTCTTTTCTTTTTTTTTAAAGCCATTCCAATCACCACATTTCACCCTGCTCAATGGTGCGGCAAAAGCATTTATATCCATTCAAATAACTCAGAACCATTAAAGAAAAAGAAAGGGAAGTTTGGAATGCCGCCTTAAGGCTGAGCCAAAAGGGGATGGAGTAGGATTGGAGGTGATATGCAGTGAATGCTTGGATTACTTTTGCCTGACGTCATGTCGAGTTAGATTTCACTTCAATAGACAAACTGTTCACAGAGCGGCTGTGAGCTGCATAGATGTAAGATAGTGTAATATCGCAATAAACAATGGTTCAGGATGGTTGAGAAGTGAAATGAAAAAATGGGTTTCAGAATAATTATAATTAAGAAATAAATCATTTCATTATGAATACAATAGTAGACTACATTTAATCCAAAGGTTTTATCTGGGTGGGGAAAAAACATCACAGTGCTGAAGGCTTTAATTCCAGATCTGTTGACAGACTCAAAGCACTAAATGAGAACCTGAGACTTTACAGTTTTGACTCGGTAAAGTAGCAGTAAAATATTTAGCATTTACCAGCAGTATATAAGGACTTGAGACTAGTCTGACAAAAGTTAAGACTTGACTTGGACTTGTCCTTAAGGACTTTAGACCTGACTTTCCAAGACATGAAACTTGACTTGGACTTGGTCCAAAAGACTGAAACTCAGTGATAAAGACAAGTAGTAAAAGCATAATAAATGAACACAAACCACCTGAGGAGCAGGTACATGTTTTTTTATTGTAGAGTTTAATTTTACAAAATGACTTGTTCTCACACTATGTTTTATATGAACATAGCCATGCTTGGCACACAGCTGATTCCCACCGTTTGATGCCCATCTCCACATATTCTAAAGTCCAAAGTTTCTGTTTATTGGGATGTGTCCTCCCCACTTCCTCCAGGGAACTGTTTTGCAAGTGGAATTTTATGTTAATAAATTATGTTTGTCTTCCCTTATCCAACAAAAAGATGTTGAGAGTGACAGCATAAGAGTGCATGCGCCCATTCTTTTATTTATAATGTATATACTGTGAGGATGCTTGCTGCTGGATTAGGCAGCACTCTCGGCTCTGCTGTAGCTATCTGACATTGCCGGAAAAATATTATTTTTCGAAGTCTCCTTATCATATGACAAGGAGATCCAGGCATGCCTTCTTTATAAAAGTAAGCCTGAATTTGACTGTTGGTTATAGTCTGTAGACGGTTATTGCCTGTGAGACACCGATAGGCTTTGATTGAATGCTATGGTCAAAACACACAATTAAATACTATTGCAAACTCTGTAGGAAAGCAGAAACAGGCCTGACAAACCTGAGGAAATTTCTTGTAGAGCACCAGCCCCATCTTCTGTCTCTGCCAGGCAAAGGCAATGCTATTCATCTTCATCACATGAACACAAACAGAACTGTCTGAGAGTGAAGCAGGAAAAATTAGTGTTGCTTTGGTTTCGGTTTGGTTTGCATATTTCATTAATCATTGCTGATCAATACCGTATCATTTCATCCAGGCTCTCTGACAGAGTTGTGAATCATATGTTTGCAGGCGTTCGTGTGGATAAGGATCAGCCTGAGGTGAGCTCTGTCACTCTCAGAATGAATGTAGCATTAGCTGAACGTGCTGGAGCATGATTTGCTGTGTTGAGTTTGTTGAGGTTCACAGTGATGATGTTCTAGTTTCTCCAGCCATTTTAATGATTACTTAACAGTTAAGCCGGCCTGCCTGTCACATGACCACTCGATTACAGTGATTGGTTTGAATTCCTGAGCTTACACTGGAATGGTCACTCTAAGAAGGACTTATTAATTCAAATTGTATTACAATTAAAACAAAATGAAAATGATACATGCATAGTGTTGTGTTATTATTGTATATAAATATAATGAATGTTTTCTTGTCAGTATTTTCAGTAGTATGTAATTATCTTTACCATACATCTGTAAAACTTTCTAAAATTCAAAACACTATGGAGCTGATAATAAGACAGTACAAATGTAAGCAGAAAAACAATTTGGACTAATGTACACGAGACATTTAAATAATATTACTGGTTATTTATCTGTAAGAAAAATTAAACATGAATCAAATTTGAAATCAAACAGCAACTGATGCAAGCAAGCAGACAAAAGAACAAAGGAACCATGGCTCCTGCTGCCTCTAAAACCATTCGTCGTATTAGTATTTGTATTATGAGTAGTATTGTTGTTATTATTAGTTTGATTATAATTAGGGATGGTTCAGTAGCACAACTTTATATGTAAAGGTATACTGTAAAACTAAGTCAAATAACAGTTTTAGTTTCTCAAAATTAGAAGTGCAGTGTTGTTTCCAACTGTTTCACTTATTTTCCACTTCCAGTATCGAGATGGTCAGTTAATACCAGAAATCTCTTTATAAATGATCTGGACTCTTTTTTTTCCAGGTGCTTTGCCAGAATGAGTTTCTGCATTTCAAACTGAAAGACAGAGAATATTCGATACGAGCTTGATGATAGATATTGGCTGCAGTGGGAGTGTGATAAGCTGAATACAAGATGTACTCACATTGCATTCCACTCTCTAAATGACCTGCTGAGTCATGTGAGGAGCCAAAGCTTGAATGAGCAGCATATGGTTATGAAGATGTATGGTGGTTGTTACATTGTAGGAGGCATAAGAACGTTTGTAACACTTGAGACTCCAATCATGCATCATCACGGTGAATAAATGCCAAACTCTTTAGTTCTCTCAAACTACTAGCTACCTTTCTACAGAAAGAAACTACTGGCCCTGTTAGTGATGTTCAGTTAGGTAGAGACAATTAGAATCCATCCGGCCTGGGACGAGCTAACGCATCATCAAGGCCTTCTGTCTCTGCATAATGTTGGTCAGATCATCTCACTCACTGGGATCTAGGAAACATTTTCATATTTAGTTATTGACAGAATAGCAAAAGACAGGGAAAAATAAATAAAATTAAAAAAATACTAAAATAATCATATTATTTGTAGTGTGGAGAGGACAGATCATAGCTACATTATTAAGATTAAGCAGTTTATCCATCCTCTGCCAGCATAGCACTTAGTCCCATTTTCGGCATCAGCTAATCAGACCCTGTGGATCCATCTCCGACTTCATCCAGCGGCCTGTTAGCTCACTGTTATAGGATTTCCTCTGTCTTTCTCAAGCTCAAAGCCTCTGTTTACTGAGCCTGTGTCCTTCTCTGCAAACACTCTGCCTTTTTAACAAGCTGAATCAACATACCACCAGTTCAGGCAGAGTTCAGTATGGACTGGCTGGGAACAGACTGTGTATAGAATCCGCTTAGTCATTAGCATACCCAATGCGTAATATCTGTAACTCAAGTGGGGCATTTTTTTTGAGCGACACTTACAGTTAAAGCTGAGCAGACTAGCACAGAAATACTTTGTCTGTCATGTTATAACATCTGTCTTTGTATGGTAGTCAGCTCATAATTATCCAGCTCTTTGTGGCTGTTAAAGTTTATGTTGACAACCATCCACAGCTGAAAACTGTAGCAAAAAAAATGTTTTGTAAAATAATGACAAAAGCAACAATGCCTCATACCTGGGGCTTGCTAGTCAGAGTGATTGGCTTAGTTTGTGGTCTCCAGTGCTGTTGTCTGATGGCAGTGGATAGAAATCAGCGTCTGAAGTGTTCTGCTTTGCACCTAAGTGGGATGATCTCAGGCTGAATGCACTGCCTAACTGCCACAGCTCGTCATGGAGAGGATAAGAGGGGTTAATCAGGATGGCTTTGATCTCGATCTCCACCCTCCTCTCCGCCAGTGACTCAAGACTGTCCAGTTCCAGCCTAACCATAGAGCCGGCCTTCCTTAGCAGCTTGTTAAATTAGCTGGCCTTGCCATCCCAGCATACCACAGTAAAGAACAGAGCACTGGCCACTACTGACTGGTAGAAGGTCTTCAGGAACCTGTTGCATGCACTGAAGGAAGAACAGTCTGCTCGGTTCCTTCACCAAAACAGGGGGCCTCCTGCTCCTCTGAGAATCCACCACCAGTTATTTGGTCTTACTGATATTGAGCTACAGAGATTGCTTTTTGTTATCAGTTCTTTGTACTCCTCCTCGTTGTCATTTTTAATTCATCCAACAAGGTAGGAGGCATTAGAAAGCCTATAAAGGTGGCAGGAGCCAGATTTGGGTGTAGATAGTGAAGAGGAATGGTGCCAGTACAGTTCCTTGAGGTGTGCCTGTGTTCCTTATCACCACCGCATAGGCACTGACATCTTCTCTGACATATTGAGGCAGGCCAGTAAGGTAGTCGATGATCCAGGAGGTCATCTCAGGGCGCAGTTGCATCGCATTTGTGTCATTGGTAGAAACCAATGGTCTTGCGGCTGGGAGCCACAGAGAGTGTCGAGAAGTCCAGAAGTTTTGAGAGACGGACAGACTGATTGTTGGCTTAGGTCTTTTTATATTTTTTCCAGTATTTGTTGCCAGTTAATGAGATGGAAAACAATACAGCCACAACAAAGTACAAGTGCACTGTATCCACACACAGCTACTATACAAGCATAATTAAACTTGATTAGGAAATGTATCCAGGAAACACATGCAGGCAACAGGCAAGCAGCGCTGAGCTTGGCCATGCACACAATTATGCTGTAGCATCATCATCAAAAATGGATTGCCAGGCTATTTGTAGATGAGGTAGAAGCCAGATGATGTGTTTACTGTCAATTTGAAGGAGTAATGTGCCCAGTTCAGTAATCTTTCTAATGCTCTAAATACTGTTTGAGAAGCATTTTAACAAGAAAACAATGCTGGGGGAATTTTGTACTTCCTGTCATTGAAATGCACAGACAAAGGAGGAGCTGCTTCAGATTAAAACCAAAATATCTCTACTGGGCTTCAAAAGCCTTAGTCAGACGCCAGGCTACCGTACTGTATATATAAATATAATAGTGATGTCGAAGAGTAAACTGAGCTGCAGCATCCATCTCACAGAATACGATATTGTCTGTACTGATTAGTGGTCCCAAAACACCAGACTTCCACCCTGGTGACCACTGTTTGAGTCCCGTGTGAAGCTAGAATTGATTCATACTCGTTACATATTCCGTTATTTTAACCTAAACTTTGACTTTATACATACACATCACATTACACATCTAACATTTTACATAACTTCGCCACTTCCATGGTTATTTGAACCCAAACCACACATTTTTCCAAAACCTAACTAATTTTGTTACATAAACCTCACCATGTAGTTTCCTATAAAGACGGAAGTTTATTTTTACAAGACTGTATGCATGTAGCAATCGTAAATCGTCACGTTTTGCTGTATAATTGTAACAGAATGCATGAAATGCAAGAATGAGGAATAACTTTCTGTAAGATATCATACGAACCCTTGTATGAGGATACGTTGCATAATTGCATAAGATTGTTGACCATTATGTGGTCAGCTCGGGCACAGCATGAAGGAGTTTCTATGCTGACCGAGAGACTGGGTTCTTTTAAGAAGTTTTTCAGTTTAGTTTTCTACTTGTACTTTTCTGTACAGAAACCATTTCTAAGTGAAATAAACTAGACATTGTGAAGAATGATTTATTAAACCCAACTACTTAAACCCCTTCATCATAGTTGTTTTATTTTTTAATTCACTGGCTCATTGATTTGATGGACTGCACCTGTAGTTGGTGTGAAAGCTGTAGTTTGTTTTCAACACATTGACCCTGAAAGGTATGAGCAGGCTTTACTCCAAATTAATAGGGCACTCCCTGGTTGTTCCTATTATGTCCATATATTGCAATAATCTAATAATTAGATAGTTTTACGATTAAGTTCTGCATTCTATGTCGCCTAGTAGTACAAGTATTGTTGTGAACTCTCTCCCCTCAGTTTCATGCTGCTTCCGGATTTTGGCCGGTAAATCTTCTCACAGCAAACTCTGGTTCATTTTGGAGGCACCTTCAGGATTCTAATTTATCCAAATTCAATTTTAATTTAAAAAAGCAAAAAGGTCTAAGGCACTTTTCTGGTAAAAATGTTAAAAATCCTTTAATCAGATGGCTATTTCATGATGAAATTCTAAAAACATAGACAATGCTTTTACATTTTTAATTAAGTTTGAATTAATTCTGTATTTTGTTTTGAACCAGTCTAGATGTGAGTTCCAGGGTCATGCAACAGTTATGAAGTATGTCCATCAGAATTACATGACATGACATGTAGACACTGTAAATAAATAATTTCAGTCTCAACATTACTGATTAATAAGAGGGAACATGCCCACATAAGATATCTTTACTGGATCCACTGCTTTATGAAGCATATTGCACTACATACTGTATGTTGTTTAATCCCAATTGACACAATACAATTCATCATTAATGTAGGAAATCTGCATCTTGCTACTAATTTGGAAACTGATTAACAGGGAACTCGATAATACTGCTATACATCCCAGTATAATAATCATTACCCTGATTCTTTCAAAGCTTATTCTAGTTACGTTCAACATCAGTTGTTCATCAGTGAAACAGCATTCACAGCAGAAGACGTCATGGTTGACTTCACTCCCACACATATGGTATATACTGTACATACATACAGTATAACCTATATGGGTATTTTTAGTTGTCAAATCAAATCAATAGGTGAGCAATGGAAGGAACAACCATTATGGTTTCATGAATTCATAACCTTGACTTAGTAATAAAGGAGGTCACACAGAGACTGTTTAGAGACGCAGCAGAAAAGAGAAGGGTGTTACCATAAGCATGTAGGTAAGGCCCTCTCAGAACAGAGATCCATTCACCAAATTTCAAATTCTGAGCATGATCTGCAGAGACCAAATGGCCTTGCCACCACGTCAACCCTGAGGCAGAACCCTCCCACACTAGATTGTATCTCCCCTATCCCCGAAAGCAACCATTCATTTCAAGTCCCATTCATTAGAGCAGATCATACCACCCCAAGAGCCAGCCAGGTCTCTGAAAGGCCAAGGGAGCCATCCTGAGCATCCCCTCAGTTATTAGAAAAAATAACTTACTCTGCAAAGGAGCAAAGAAATGGAGGGAGCAAAACCCATTGCTCTTCCATACCTAATCTTCATCAAGACCCCCCCCCCCACACCTCCCTATTCTTTTGACAGCATGGCTATCTGTGTGTGGTGTTTGGCCAGGGGATTAAACACCTCTGAGTGCACCTTCAGGAGGAAAAAAAGGAATTGGAATTAACTGAGGTTCAGTATTATCAGCCTACATGCCATAGGTGGCTGCGAATCTATCAGCCCAGAGGAAAACGACTTAATAACAGCCTCATTAAGAGCATAGTCCATTACTGATAAGGGTCCCCCTGAGACGCGCTAATTAAAAGCAAAGGGGGGTGTCAGAGTGGGCAAATTGGACACAGTCAGTGAAACTTTAAGTTTTCATGACAAAACAAAAGCCTGGCTAATCTCGCTCCCTCTTGTGTAAGGCTTTGTGTCTGCCCTTATGCACCTTACAGGGTGCTTCAGGTATTTATTACCGGTGGCCATATTAAGACTTAAAAAGGGTGAATTTTCTCAATGATCCTGCCAAATGAGATTTTTAGTGTGGACATGTACATTTTAAAGTTGAGCCTGAATGTAGGGGCCCACTTGGTGGCAGAAGAGCTCTACTGTATTACACATACCTCTCTTTGTTGGAGGAGGATAAAAAAAAGACTTCTGCCTGAGGTAGGAAGACACAGAAAATCAGTTGTAGATGTCATGAGTATCACCGTGGTTCTGTACAGATTGACATATCCACTCTGCTGTTTTCAGTATGTCAAATAAGTTGATGATGTATTGTGGAGGAAGACAATGAAAGTTCTCATTGGGATTTCATGACAAGATGTTAGAAAACCTTAAAATGACATCTTCTTTTCAGAGAGATATTCTGTCTCATTTAGGTGCTGGTGTCTGAAGCCTTGTGAATATTAGTTCTTGAATTAATCCTGAGTGTAGAGGTAATGGCTGTAGCTAATTCTAATGTTACCTTTGTAATGAATAATAGCAAATATATTTAGGACTTGAAGACCATAATACTGCAGCTACAGCATGACTGCAGTAATGGCGCTCACAAGGGTTAAAAGTATTTCCCCATTACTGGAAACCACACGTAATATGTGTCATACTTTAAAAGCATTTTGATCATAGAGCAGTGTCCATTTATGCCACTGTGAAAATGCAGGAGTAAAAAAATGTCGCACATCAACATTCCACATTTCCTCCTGGCATCATAATGTTGGAGCACTTCAAAGTTATTCTTTGTTGTTTTGCAAAAAAAAAAAAGCCCTACCTCAGTGGATTTAATGTTGGGGGATACAATGTTTCTGAAATTACTTTTTATCCACAAAAAGAGGAAGAATAAGTGACTGTCAGATAATTTGTGCATGTGGCATGCAGTTCTATTTGGAAACAAACAAGCATGCCTAATAGAACAGCTTGAGCAAGCAGAAAAATACATTTCCTGTTCCATGCACTCCAGTTGTCTCTGGTTTCAGCCTTATCAATTTCAATGCCAATGCTAGTGCTGTCATTGATAGTAAGGGCAAGGACTGTTCATACACAAACCATTTCTCCTCTGGGAAGAATTGATTTAATGACAACATCCAGTAGCTGCAATCGATGAGGCAGGGGGAAAGGTACATTATGAGGAAAGGAAGACAGATAATGGAGGATCACAGGGTCATTTCCATCACTCTAACTAGCATCCTTGAACACTCCTTCCCTCCTTATTCTAAAAGTACCCGGCGGAACAGGCCAGTGTCGGAACATGTTTCATTTCCTTCACCCCGCCCCTTACCTATGACCCACTTGCTCCTTGCCCCCCAGTAGAGTCACATCTAGGATTACAGTAGCATTACTAGAAGATGATCATTTCAGTTTGCAACCCCAAGGTTTTACTCCATGTGGCTACTCAGCTCACTGCTGTAACTGTGGATGGATATCAAGAGTATAATATGGTATTACTTTTGCCTTGGTTCAATTTCATAACCAAGCACCGACACACTATGTATAAAATCCAGATGCTTGTTTGAAGTCTTTACAAGTTTTGAAGTGAAGCGTTTCTTAGTCTTGTATCTGCATCTAAGGGCCAAATCCACTCTAAACATATTTGATGAGCCGTCTCATCAAACTGAGGAGGTTTAATTTTTCTCACAGTGTAAAGATGCATTGTGGGTCCCACACCCACCATTACATTGTTTGTGAGAGACAAAAAGCTTCAGTTGCTTTCATGATAATGATAGTCAATCTGCAAGGCATAGATTATTTTTTCACTTGTCCCAGATATTATGACTTCTATTTTTGCAGCCTTTGCTATGTTGCATGTTTTCATGAAATAATATTTGTTTCATTTCTGTATCCTCAGTTCACTAATGAGGGAAATATACAGCTTGTACCTCATGGTTTGATGGAAAGCTACACTAAGTGACAAGCTGAGAATGATTTAAAGAGCCTGGGTTAAAATCCTAAATATACTGCCAGGCCATAACAGAATATACCTATGTACACTATGTGAAAAAAGAACACATTGTATGCACAAGTCAAAGTCTGACAAGGTATTTCTGTTCACAAAGGTTTGATGTTTTTTTTATACTGATAACACAGGTCTAGGAATTCTCACCTGAGGCAGGTTGTCCAGAAGCCTCGCGGTCATATCACCTTGTCTTCAGTCAACACAGCACTGCCTGAGGACCCGAGGCTGCAATCCAGCTCCTGATGGGTTAAAAGGTCTGAGATATTGCTCAGAGCGAGGGTTGGACAAGTCGTCTGAGAAATCAGTATAATCTTAGTATCAACTCTGAAACTGACAGACAACCCATGTAATGCCAGGATAACAGTAACATGCTTCCTTGTCATATTTTCTATATCAAATCCCATTTTTGATACTATGGCATTTTTTCAACAACTGCCATTCATTGCATGTGCATTCCCTAATTTCCTCTCTGTATTTTAGTCTTGGGGAGTCAACCATCCCATGTGGGAGTCAACCCGTGCATTTGCTCATCATTTCTTGTAACATGGAATTCAACATTCAATCATTCATCCTGCGCGACATTCTTCACTGTTTATTTAAAGAATGTAGCACATTGAATCCTATTAGCTGAGAGTGTGTTTGGGTGGTCCGGTATCCTTGAAATTAGATTCCTATTGGACAAATCTGATCCTCACAGTTTCAATTCTATGGCAACATTCCTAGCTAGCGGTAGATGGGTGTCTAGCACACCTTTATTTCATGCAGGAGATGAGAGTTCAGGTACCACAGACAGACCTGTCTTTTTTAACCCTGACCTGTTGCCTAACCGTAGTTTATTCGCCTCAATCTTTCACTAACCTTATAAATACCGTAGTTGGAATGTGCAAATGTTGTATAAAGTGAGAATTTTACTCGCTGGCACTGGATGTTACCAGGGTTTGCAGTATTATCCAATATTGGCATTCTTGTATGCCGATAGCCTAGCTACAGATACATCCGTTGCATTTCTTCTTTCATCTCCCAACAGAGTAGCTACTCAAGGTGTGTTTGCTGCCCCCGGTGGTTGATACTTGTGGCCTATTGAACTTATTATTAACACACAATTGTCGTTAATACAACCACAGGTGTTTCCAAACCAACCTGGAAAAAAATCTTTAAGATTATACCCTTGCGTGTGGCTATGTTCAGTTAGTGCACACATTATGTGCTCTAATAAATGTCTATTTTTGTAAAGAGTATTCATTTTGTTCAACAGTAAAAATTGTTGTTCTTCCATCAGCCGTTAAACTATACTGTAAAATCTGAAGAACCTGAAGAAAATCCAGGCAATTATGGAGAAGAATAGCATAGAACAGGGGTCCCCAACCACCGGGCCGTACCATAGAGTACAGTACAATATATATTTAACATTGCTTAGTATATCAACCCAGTTACCTTGCTATGCAAATTCCCTCTCATTATTTCAGTTACAGTGCTATAATTCATGGAAACCACACAGGAGATTCTATTTTTCAAACCCCAACTGAAAAGTCAGAGCTGTCTTTTTAAACGGTCAAGCAGAGTCCTTCATAATAACTCCACAGTGTGATTGTTGTTGTGTGATGAATGAGCCCTGCTCTGACTGCCTGCAGCTCTTTCCCCTGCCTGTTCATTTCTTGTTGAAAATGAATGACTTCCGGGTGGCATTCACTTACTGCATGTAATGGGCCTTCAGGTGGGCCACCACACTTCACTCTCAGTGAGGCCAGGATGTATGGAAAGCTGATAGTACAGTGTTGCTGATCTGTTGAAAGAATATGGGATATTTCAGCACTCCACATAATCAGAACTCTTTTGAGGGGATGGGGGGGGGGTTCCATTTAGAAAGGGCTAATTTTAATTGGAATGCTGTAGCAGTCTTCCTAATGTGTTGTTATATTAGAAAGCACGAATATTCATCATCTGTCTGTGCTTTCAGCCTTAATAACCCATGACAACACTCCATGGCTTCCTTCCGTGTAACATAACAGCTGAACTTAGCTGTGCTTCCTAAAAATGCAGAGCAATATTCCAAACTTTTCTCAAGTCCACTTGGCTAGTTAAAAGATGCCATTGGCTACTGCGGTTGTGTTTCTCTTCCCTTTATTCCCTGAGCACTGAGGAGCCCAGGTGTTGGCAGTGAGCAGCTTGCATGGCAGCAAAGTGATATTTTGATGAGATGACAGTCAGCTCGCTTTGCAATTCTGCTGTGCGGCACAACATTGTGGCCCGGCACTCCGGTGGGACAGGCAGATCCATGGGTCTACACAGCTGGCATCGGCTCCTGCCAACTGCGGCAGCTCCACATCACAGATGTTCCTGCAGCCAGCATTGGCAGCATCTATCCCTTTGTGTTGACCTTATTCACGAGCACAGCTAGCCACATATGAAAAGTGGAATGTTGCAGCTGTCAGTTAACCTGTTAAAAGAGTATGCTGAGTTTAAGGGAGATTATCTTGTAAACTAAGTAAAGAGAAAACAGACCCTGAAATTGTCCATGCGGCAACAGCTTTCGGGCATGAGCAAGTTAGCGACTGGGTGCTAACGTTAATCAAAACTACACAACGTTGCCAAGCAAACAAATAACTGTTTCTGAAATTTCCTACAGTTTGACCATTTGTTTTTCACATGTGTACCCTTAGGACATGTCTATCAAGAAAATCTACATACACACACTACAGCAGCAACATGCTAATGATAACTTCAACAGACTAGCCTGCAAACAAAAAAAGTGTAACACAACAGAGAAATGGCAAAACTTACAGTTTCCAAGCATGTATCAATCCATCCTTGAGCTTGAGAGAATGAATCGTATGCTTTGCTTGTGCCGTGTTACCAGGTCCGCGAAAGTAAGGAAATAACAATGGCAGCCCGAGGTAGATTTGTACTCTGTGGTCGGAGTTGGTTCTATGGAACAGGAAACCCATAGCTGATCATATCTAGCAGGAATTCTGACTCACTCCTTGTTACAAACATTTTCTGATAGATTGAGCAGGAGGAGAAGAAAGAGAATTGTTCTTTCTCACACATCTTTAGACCTGGTGGCTCAGCAGAGAAACTGTCCAATCTCCCAGATTGAAAACCACATGAATCAGCACGTTACCTCACATGGCTGACATATACTGAGTGATGTCATAGGGCTGCAGCTAATTTTTGCTTTAAGTATCAATCATGTTTTTTGATAAATTGTTTAGTCTATTAAATATCAGTGTCTTTAAATGTAATGTTTTATCTAATGGTATAAAACCCAAACGGTCCAAAGACTAATAATAACATACATACAATGACACACAAGAGATGAAAAGCAGCACATCCTCACATAAGAGATGCTGAAACCAGCAAATGTTAGGCATTTTCTTTTATACTTACTTATATATACTGTATCGGATTATTTTTTTCTTTTTTTCTTGAAATAGTTTACAGTCAATTAACTAATCCAGCGTTTTTTCCTTGTAAGAGTCACAGCACAATCACTGAACAAATTATGTAATTGTTTCAGCATGATGTGTGACTGCCAGACTGGTGCAGCAAGACACCGTCATCTTCTTCTTCATCTGCAAGATTTGCACCCTCTTTTCAATCACATCTCATTTGCTAATTGGTAAACAGGTCGTCACCTAATACAGCATCATGTGCAAACAGAGCATACTGTATATCTCTTACTGTAACAGCTATGGGTCCTTCTGCTGTATCCTCATAGTCTTCACTGTATGTGAGCTTGAAAATATGTTATCACGGCCTGATGCTGTGATAATCACTTGACAATGAGAGGTGATTAATGAAAAAAAATGTTGGGGTAACAGTATCTATTATAAGTTAAACAGCACATTTTCTTATGGTTGAAATATTGCTGTTTGTTTCAGGAGGTCTTAGGTGTTAGACACACTCCATCACTACCGCTACAATCAACACCACTATCCCCCGGCCACCCTCAACGCCTCCAATCTCATATGCACAGCGGCAGACGCAATTATTTTCACAAAAATAGAGGGAATGTCATAAGAACTCTCCAAATACCTCCACATTCTGTCACCTTCTCTTCTTTTTTTCATTTCCATGACTCCCTTTATCAATTAAGTCTGCTCTCAAGATTGTCTCCGGCAATTTCATTACAGTCAATTAGCCTGGAGAGAGAGAGAGTTAGGAGAGGTTTCCAGTCAGTGAGGGAGCTGCAGATGAACAACATGCATCTCAGCTTCTGCATACCAAACAGTGACAGCAGGAGGCTGCTGGCCAAAGAGCCCTCAGACTAATTGAGGACATTTACCTCTCCAAAGCCTAATAATGTTTCTGAGACGCTCAGTGGAGACTGCACAGACACACTGCTGGGGCTTTGTGTCTACATATTTATATAAAGAAAGCTTGTGATGGACACATTGCTGACCGCAAATCTAGCCGTTATAAAATGTTCTCCTCCGTTGGACGATGTAACACAAGCCTTTTCAGACATGTGCAGCAGGCAGCAACACAGCTCAAGGGAGAATATTCATAACATTAGTTTTTATGAAGAAAACCAAGTCTTTGTGATCTGTCAGCAATCTAGTATGTAGGTGGAAGCATTTTTTCCCCATTCATTTGATTGCTGAGATCAAAAGGCCAAAAAAAAATGCATTTAATCATTTAGGTTGTTAAAAAAAAGACTTTCTGAAGTTAAAGAATATGCTGTAGATGATGACTACAATATACTGGTTGCATTCACACCGAATATAGTTTGATTCGGTTAAAACAAACTCTGGTCCATTTGCCCGGATAGTACGGTTTGTTTGGGCTGGTGTGAGAGCTGTCAATCAAACCCTGTTGCAGAGTAAACAACCAAAACCACAGCCGCCAGAAACGATGTGATTAGTTTGTGGTGTGAAAGCCAACACCAACCACCTTTTTATGAGAGCAGATGTGTGATTTTAGCATGATTAGAAAAGCTAAACGACGGTCTATCTATATATCTTATTCATCGGGCACAACGAGCATGGCACCAGGGAAGCAGAATGTTCCGAGGCGAGGGGTGCAGCAAGACTGAAGCCGCAAGCCTTACCAAGCTGACCTACAGACGGTCCTGGGCGACGCTCCGACACAGAGGAAATGTCGCCGGCGAGGACCATCCAGCTCTGGTTGTATCTGACTTCATGCTGACCTACTTTATCAATAAAAAAACTGAACTACAAGTTTGAAAGCACCTATTTATATCTGAGTATTATAAGATAGGACTAACTTTTAAAGTGTCTCAGACTCAGGTCTTCCAGTTCTTTCTGTTATTTTCCTGCAGCTTCTCTACCTTTAGCCTACCTCGCGAATCATAACGATTGTTTTGATCAAGTTGTAACATTTTCAACTTGCACAGATAAGTCCTTTGCAATAAATGTATTTTTGTTTGTATATTGCTTATAAATATGAAATATGGCGGTTGAAATTAAATTTTACCGAAAAATTTGTGTTTCTCAATCGAGCTGCATTAAAAATGTATTTTGCATTCAGCGTTTAGAATTCTTTTCAAATCTTAAAACGTGTTGCAGTACCACATACCTCTGAAAGAGACACTTGGTACTGCAATATTCACCCAGCCTATTTTTCTGGACATATTGATGTTGAAATGAAATGATTAGGCTGGCTTGTACCATCTCTGTGTGGTACATAACCAGGCCATTCCATTTAATGACATCGAAACATATGGTTTAACTGCAGCTGACTAACTCTCCTGCATCAGATCAGTCTTCCAGAACTCCTGGGAATCCACATGGTTTTTTAGGGAATAGCCAACATATGCCTGATGATGCAGTTTACTGCAACATTACCTATATTCTGTTTTTGTATCTTGCTGCCCATGCACTGGTTAGACCTGCTGGTGGTGTATTCTACTGTAACAGTAAGATGGTCTTTACTTTTGTTCTCCGAGGCAGTGACAGCATTTAGATGAAATATCTCAACAGTACAGGCAATCTGTTTTTTTTTTTTTTTAAGTTACAACTTTCTATCTTAAGAGCCACATTACAGGAAACAAGGCAGAGATGTAGTTTTTCTCAACATTTGAGTGATTTTGAGGTTGTTATTTTGGATGAAAATCAATTATACTTGCTTCTGTTGTAAGCAATTCAATCAAAACAAAGCTTTTAAAACTTGTACTAATTGCTAATAAAATCCCAATAAGATGATTTTGTTACATTCATGCCTTTGTCAACACATACATTTTCAGAGTGATGATAAGCTACAGTGCACAAATTAATTGCTTTCATTTGCCGTATTTTGGTTTGCATACTGTTAATAGTGTATTTCTTATATTTTTCAAGGAAACTGTGAATAGACTGCTGAATCACGCTGCTTCTCAACCACACAGCAATAATGAGGATTACGTATTGTAACCCTAGTGCCATAAGCACAGGCTCCGCCCTCTACTGCATTCTATGGTTAATACTCTCCTTCAATCACAAGCTCACATTCGGCCACTTAAATTTGCTAATTTGCATAGCCGGCCAATCAGGACTATTCTACCCGAATACGTGCGGACCCCACAGTATATTAGGTAGGTCTGGCACTGTCTGTTATCCTACACCCTCTTCAGCGAGCGGCATAGGAGAGACAGTGGCCCCGAGGTAGAGGGCTTCACCTGTGCTTATAGAACTAGCGATACAATATGTAACCTTCGTTCTAACTCACAGAGGCCCAGACGAATGTACCAAAACATCAACCCACCTCACTGATCCTGACCGGATTAGGGTTAGCTGCCACAGCCCTCCTACTTCTTAATGTTCTAGGCCGCCACAGCGGAGAAGTATGGGGCACCAGCAAACCCAGGCAGTATACAACTCAACTGGGTGAAACCATGGCCTAACCCTGCAGGGGTCAAAAGACAAGCAATAGACACCCTGTACACCATATTCAACGGGTCATCAAGGAGCAAAAACACATATAGGTGTATAATGCTCAAAAGGGAGTCAGGTACATCCAAACTGACACACACCCCTCCCCTTTCACCAGTACAGTATCGTTACAGGGAGCACAGACCCTGAAAAGGAGCCCGACATGTCCAAGAGATAGAACTGTATGAACGTACTGGGCATTGCCCACAACGACGTTGTGCATATGTCCTCGACACTTACCCCACTGAACAGGGTACAGGGCTGAATGTACAATGTTCTACCACGATGGTTATCACAAGCGAGAAGGCTCGGCAAACAGATATAGGTATTGGGCTTCCTCAGACTGCTGACACTGATGTACCGGACAACTAAGCAATTAAGAAAAATGGATAACAGACAGTGTCCGCACATATTCGGTAGGCTACGTTTATGCAAATTTCAGAGGGTGAATGGGTGCTTGTGATTGAATGAGAGTATTTTCCATAGAGTCCAGTAGAGGGCAGAGCCTGTGTGAGTTAGAACAGAAGTAACATATGGCCCTATTGAGAAGGCATATTCAATCCAAACTTTGGCACTATGAATAATGTCTTTTCATTTTATGACCACAATTTTGTGTCACTGAAGCTTGTCTGTCTGTCTTGTCTTCACACAAACACAACTAGTCAAGAACAAGTAGTTTACAGAAACAAGCCAATATCACTTCCATTACAGATTCCTCTTACCTCATAGATGATCTGATTAGATTATAAAGCACCTTGCTGTATTAGTTTGCATTTAATTTGAACAGAAACATAATGACTATATCATTTAAATGTTTTAAGATATGGCTGTTATACACCACATGCATGATATGAAGACAGCAGTGCTGACATATAAATATTTGCTTATTCATTTATAAATCAGATTGGGCATGGTATGTTCAATTACAAGGGTACAAGCGGCCGAAATGGGTTTTCTCAGAAGGGTGGCTGGCTTCTCCCTTAGAGATAGGGTGAGGAGTTCAGTCATCCAAGAGAAGCTCGGAGTAGAACCGCTGCTCCTTTGCCTAGAAAGGAGCCAGTTGAGGTGGTTCGGGCATCTGGTAAGGATGCCCCCTGGGCGCCTCCCGAGGGAGGTGTTCCAGGCACAGCCAGCTGGGAGGAGACCACGGGGAAGACCCAGGACGAGGTGGAGAGATTATATCTCCACACTGGCCTGGGAACGCCTCAGGGTCCCCCAGTCAGAGTTGGTCAACGTGGCTCGGGAAAAGGAAGTTTGGGGCCCCCTGCTGGAGCTGTTGCCCCCGCGACCCGACCCCGGATAAGCGGTTGAAGATGGATGGATGGATGGATGTTCAATTACTGTAGGGTCTGATTATAAAAGACCTTTGGGTGTGATACTTGCACACATTGGATAGGTGCAATCAGATCAAACCACACCACAGTCTTGATCAAGCGGAGCAATAAATACACGCAAATGTTTTGAGGCTAGTTCAGGTTTGTTCAATTTTGACCATCAAATTTGCATTGTTGCCTGGTAACAAGTTATCTTAGCAGTGCTGACCTTCGAGAATTGTAAGGATAAAAAGGAGGAGGATATTACAGAGTCAGAGTATAAACAGATTATTTTGAGACAGATTTGAGACTGAAGTCGATGGTACGTCTTTTCAATGAAATGTGTGCTGTTAGGGACCAAGCAAAGCTTATCAGCTAACATGTTTGCTAACTGATCATTAGCAAGCTCGTTAGCTCAGAAAGTTTTAATTATTTACTTAATAACTTTTTTATTGAACGAATGATGTATAATGATGATCAAAATGCCAGGGGGGAGTAAACAGAACAGACGAGAGTAAAGTAAAGAATCTCCAGGAGCTATTGTGACTGACTTGTGCTAGCCCGGTCAGCTAGTGTGTTATGCCAACTAGTAGAGAGTAGACTAGACCAATGTCACCAAGCTTCTACAACCAAATACTTTGCAAAGATGGTCAAATTAATTTAGCTGCACCACTTGCTGTGGTGAACAGGCCTTAACTGTGTTTTTTTATTGTTTGATACATTTGATAAATCATATTTAATTGTGCCAAATTTTTCAGGGGCTTACACTATTTGCGATTCTTGTCTAAGGTCCTGTTGGGCGTAGCTTTTCTTGCACAACTCACAGGATTTAGTTTCTCTGGTGTTTGTACATCTGGTTGAAACAGAATCCTGGAAACCAGCCAGGAAACCTGCAATTTCCCACTATACAAAGAACTGTAGAGACGTGATAACTTCACTTGCCCTCATGTCTGCAGGCCAAGCTGACATGCCGACCATCATTTTATAATAGGCTAAAGTAGAGCAGCGGTCCCCAACTTTTTTGCACCACAGACCGGTTTCATGCAAGACAATTTTTCTACAGACCGGGGGGGGTGGGGTGGGGGCAGGCTTATCAAAACACACAATAAAGTGCAAAACATATCATTTAATTATTACATATACAAAGTAAATGTAAACATTCAAATTTATATTATGCACTTGATTTATATTATTATTACATTGTAATATAAATAACATAATACATAAAAATATTTATAATAAATATTACCAACAAAAAAAAAAAAACATTTTATTCTTTCTGTGCGGCCCGGTACCAAATGATCCACGGCCTGGTACTGGTCCGCAGCCCGGTGGTTGGGGACCCTTGGTTTAGAGCACCAGTGTCATCTGCATCCAGTCCAAATGAATATGCATCAGGGTAGGTGTTTGACTGTAGCGCAAACTCTCTACGCAATCTTTTCTATCTCTCTCTTCTGGAAATGTTTACTTCGGGCTCACTGTTTGCTCATATGAGCACGCTCGGCAGATATGGTGTGATTTCTGAATTTAGTCACACCTCTACATTGTGTTCTAGTTTGCCAGAGGCAAATTTGTCTTGAAAGGACCTGTAAACAAACAACTGTTGCATCTTCAAACAGTGTGCAAGGTGTGATACTTTGTGTGGATTTCCACTCACTTATCCGTGAAATCACAGAAACTGCTGTGTTGCATCCTCCACTGCTATTGAATGTGGAAAGCCATTTTTTTCCTAAGTAATGCAGAACTAAGTGAATCCTTCAGAGCCTTTAGTTTGACAGCAGCAGCTGTTTAAAAAGACTGCCAAAAGTTTACATGGATATTCTTCCTGAAACAAACCAAGAAACCAAGCTGATAGCGAGGTCTTTTCAAAGGGTCAACAGACAAAGTGCAACTGTAACTAACAATGGGTTTGATGAAAATTATATTGTCACAATTTAATTTCAAGCTTGCCTGTTTAAGACATAAGATAAGATATATTTGCAAATGGAATGGGGCCTATTGTAGGAACTGTAGTGATGTGTTTACATCAATCAGCAGTGTTGTTGCATCTCTTTTGCCTCTTTCTATCTCTTACTGAGACCCTGCAAATTGGCAACTTTTCAGAAATGCTAAGAGGGGGCAAAAGAGCTGCAACAAGCTTTCCTCACCCCCTACCACCCACCATCATCATCACCACCCACTCGAGTTCTCTTCATGAATTTCCACAGTGTTCTCTGATTATTGTTCCTATACTTAGACGGATTATGCATCAAGTTTTAATTGATCCCTCTGGGGTGGAATACTCACAGTTGGGGGAGACTAAGGTACACAATGGTATGAACCTCTATCCTATGATTTCTACGCAAACACGTCATTTTGAACACCTAGCTCCAGGCAGCATTAATTGGTTTTACATAGATGCTGGTGCTTCTGTACGGCAGAGACCTTCAGTGGGAGATGGAATGTTTTATTTGAATAGAGTAAGCAGAGGAGATGGAAGCCAGACATTTAGTGTGTTTAAGACACATATACATACCGGTAATCAGGTTTATGGAGTAGGTATCCCTATTAGTGTTTGACGTTTTTGCAAATTTAAACTAGGATGGTAAACAAATATGAATACATTATTCAGCAATAAACAGGTACTGAGTCCTAAACAGATTAGAACAACATCCAAATATTTACAGTAATTTTGTGTTTTTCCCCTCTGACTCCGCACTTGACACACATTTACCACAAATGTCTCACCACTTCAAATCTAAACACACAGACATCTTACACATACTGCTACAACCAGTGGAGCTGGACCTACTCCTTATAGTGGTGGGACTGTAAATCATCTTCAATATAGCTTATCCAGGTTTCTGTATGTAATGTGTGTATAGGTTCATCCTCATTTTGAGTGACATAATAGCTCAGTAAAATAAAATAACATAATAGCAAATAATCAAATTATTATCTCCTCACTGACATGAAAGTGAGTCTGGATTAATTGCATTCTAATACTGGTGATCAGATGAAGCAGGAAAAAGCAGAGTGATTATTAGTTCATCCCAACTGCTTGGTTAACTTAGTTGGTACAGGTGTCTGGATTTGGAGTCAGACATACCTCCACCAGAAACTGTGACGATATTATATTCATGTACACAGGTCAGGATAAGAATATTCCATATACAGATCATGTTTCAAATATGAACAAAATCAGGACAGAACTTCAGACCAGGTTACTAGTGTGCATGTAAATGTTCTCACTTTCGAGATTCTATGTTTGGGTCTGAACTCTGCAAATCTGTGGGAAAAGACTGTAAACTCGTATTAATTTCCTCATATTCCGTGATCTGTCAGCCTGTGTAGAAGGGTTTTTGGTAGGTGAGTGTGTGTGCCCTCTTCCCTTAGCATGACTCACCATCAGAGTCTTTAAACTCTCCCTATCCCCCTGGGGTATTAAATGTCCTCATCCTTGTCCGCAGACTCTTTGAGAGCAGATGATCCTCATTAATGTTGCCCGGATGGAGGGCATGTGTCTTTGCAGCCTCTCCTGTCCTCACACTGAGAAACCCAATCTGACAAATCCTCTTATAAAGATATCATTCTCCCACCATCCCATCTCGGCCCCCGTCCTCATCAGACATCAATGCCCGATTCGTCCTTCCTTATTTGCACATGGCATTGATCAGGTGAAAGCAGCAGTGAAACTAGGACAAGCAGAGTTGTAGTAAATGATGAATATCCTTCTCCGAGCACTTTTGCTGGAACCTGACACATGAGATATGGCGATCACAGTTAATATTGTCTCGCCGGCATGCAGATGAAGGGTCAGGTTGCCAACCTATCAACTACAATAATTGAACTGTCGTCCAAAGCCACCGTATTTCCCAGTTCTCTTCATGCATTCCCCTTATATATTTCATGAACATTTTCATCAGCTCAAGCGGTGAGCTATTTCCTGTCTTCATGTACTCAACTAACTTGAATGCTGTTGAAGACTTTGCTGACAGCGAACAAGATCTACAGCCATGTTTTATCAGATGAAAGCAGCATGTTGATGAAAGAGCAGTTCAAGAGAGATCAAGGCACTCAACCTATAAATGTTTGCAAATGACAACCCACCTTTTTTTAAGTTTCTTCCTGCCATTTAAACCCAACTCTGCTGCTCGGTTACTGATGCCTCACACAGATCACAGCTGTTCTATATTGTGGGCTCAGAGTACGGATGACACCTCAAGGTAAAAGATTCACTAGCTGATGCTGTGGTAGATCAATTTAGTGTGATAACATCAAGATGCAAAGGCAGAATCTGAATTCCTCTGGAAAATATTCAATGTCAAGGAATTGTATTTCTCTCCAAAGAAGAGGGAGTTGGTGTAGCAGCTCTATCCTCCTGTCTGCACTACATGCTGTATCCTTGGCATCCTTGGACGAACACATTGCTTATGGTGTGGTTTTTTAAACTGTACATTACTGTGCATCTGTGATTTCATTTAATTCAGAAAAACTAGTGGGCCCTCCGGCGGCTGTGGGTAAAACAATGACTTTGTATATTCTGTAACTCGGTGGACATTTGTTTCGTGGCTTCACCATTCAATCCTTTGCTTTCACTTAAAGAATATGACTTTTGACATTTTTATAACAGATTTACCATATGTTGCAATGTGCGCTCAAATGTGCGAGGCAATGTGCAAGGTCAAATGATATGTAGTCTCAGATTCAAAGCTGACTCCTCTTTCAAAAAGATAAATGTGCAACAAAAAAACAGAATTCTCAAGCGACTACAGACTGAGAAACCTTTAAGATATATCATAAACAGAGCTTCAGAATATCAGTTTTTATTTCATTATTGACTTTTTAAAGAAACTGAAAGTATATGAGGCATTTTTCGGTCCAGAACAACTGCTAAAGCCGCTTAAAGTTATGTAAAATACAAGACTGCATTTCTGTATGTATTGTTCTGTGTATAAAATATGCTTGTTATGCAAAATAACTTTTATTAAATTTACATTATCAATTCCCAATGCTGGATTGGGTCACAGATTGCTTAGGAGTATAAACAATACAGTCTTTAAATATGCAGTGTATACAACAACATAGATATTTTTTATAACATTACAAATTGGTGTAGGTGACATAAAAACAAGCAGCTGTGAGCAACAAACTATATAATCTTTCAGTGTGTTTGACTTATGTCTACACAAAAAAGCATATGCGCTCACAATGTGCATGCACATATATTAAGGCATGATTGTGAATATTTCCCTGTTAAGAATTTGACTTGAAACATAAATGTACTCTCCACATGGTACGTCTGTCAGAAACAGAGGTGAAAGGTCTTTCATAAGTGAGTTGACTTGTCATGCAAAAGTGCTGACAAATGTTTGAGCTCAAAAGCTCAGTTCAATTTTAAATGGATTGTATTTCATTCAGCACACATTAACTTCAGATGTTAGACAGAGAAAAAGCAAATCAAGGTGAACTTCAAAACATCTATTCTTCCCTGATGTTGATGATGTGAGTATAAACCTTGGGATTTCACTTCATGAAAAACTTTATAAAACTTGAATGTTTCAAAGGTAATATTGAGTGCATCTATTCATCCTAAGAACTGTTTACTTATGACTCTGTGCTCGTTGATATCAACCTCTCTAGTGGTTAACACTAGATCATTATCACAACCTCATAAATCACACAAATAAGTCCAGAGATATTGCAGATCAAGGAAATTGTGGACGGCAATGCCCTAAAAGTTTTTACAGTAAATCCGTTGGGAGAAGAACTTAGTATCCATAAGTGAAGGAGAGACATCTAGTCAAAGCAGAAAAAGGGTAAACAGTCACAAGAAAAGCTGTTTACACAAGTGTGTGTTTGAGAGGTGAAGTATTGCCTAAGTTCCTCACCGGAATTGACCACAACTACATAAACACCCAAAGGTGGCAGTGGGCAGTTTAGCACAGAGGGAGAGAGGCAGAGGAAGGGAAAGAAAGCAATAACTAAACATAAAGAAATATGCCTTCATATAAACATATAATAAGTCATTTGAACGTCCACAGGCCACAGTTTTCTTGACACCACCCCCAGCTCTCAAAAATACATCCAGGATCCTTCAACTGCCATCTGTTCAGATTAGTTTAATAAAAGCATCACCATCAAACTGTTAAATTATGCCTTTTTATGATTACGATGGGAGACTGTAATTATTGCTGCCGACAGCCCTCTGGTGGACTATCATTCTCCGCCTCTGTTTTTTTTCTTCTTTTTTTAATAACCATTACGTTTTAGCCGTTCTAATTCTCTTTACAAGTGGAGAGACCTGTTGAGACGAAAATCTCTTGAGAAAATGTAGGCCGTTTCGTTATCATGCACTTTTGTTGGTTTTAACTGTGACTTAACTTTTGTTGGTTTATCTCCTCAAAACTCCAGTTTCCTCTAACAGTTCTCTCATAGGTCGTCTGAAACTGCAATAATTGAAGCCATTTTGATTCACCCCTTGATGTAGATGCTGATGTGAAGTAGATAATACACAACTGTCGGATGTTTCTTTCAGGGGATATACTGCAAATGTTACATTCAGGAGAGATGTCAGAGTAATGGACGTGAACAGTCCATCATGAAAGACTTGGCCAGGTCACAAGGCTGGGCGATGTGTCTTCATGGCGCCCAGCAGAGCCGGCAACATTACCCCAGCAACAAGTCAGGGTGGAAGATGGATGCGAGCGTCGTGGCACTCACAGTCATACAAAGCATACTGGTTGACCGAGGAGGGTGGTGGTGGTGGTGGTGGGGGGGGTGGTTTGTCCAGGTCTGGGCTGCCCACAGCTTTTGTAGGTCTGTCTCATTTCACAATTCATCAGCCAAGCGTGACTGTCAGGCGAGCCTTCAGCTCCAGTGATCCATCAGGGCCTGTCACCGGGCCATCACAACTGAGAGATGAGGCCTCAGCATTCGAATTCCATTAGCCCCATCAGCCCCGACTATACCGCCAAGCAGCCCAGTCAGCCAGCCATCAACTTGTTCGGGACTCAAAGAGATAATAAAACCGTATCAGCGAATCAGAAACAGCTCCCGTCTCCCTCCAACAGCTGCCACTCCCTCCGACTTCCTGTGGGATATGTTGCTATATTAAAGCCGCATTGACTGACATTATTTTTCTTTTCTGTCCTTTCACATTTTTCTCCTCCAAATGAAAAAAATCAGCTTCTTCCAACTCCTTCAACCTCACATCAGCCACTTGTTTTAAAGATCTGTGGAAAAGAAGAAAATCAAAAGAAATATATAAAAGTAGATATATGGATTTGTCTGTAGTGTAAGTGCTAATAGCTGATGTTTACACACATACATATTTTTTAATAAATGATTAAAAATGTAATTTTACTAAATTAATACCACACTATTTTTGAGAATAACTTACAGTATTCTCGTCAGCAGGCCACAGACTGTGAGGATAATGGTAACAGGTACAAGCCTGAAATAAAGAATAAGCAATTAACTCAAAGTTAAAGTGAAAAGACTTTTACATTTGGATTTAAAGGCCTCGAACAAGTCAGACTGTCTGGTGTCCATATTATTCCAGAGGAAGTGGGTGTGACCCTCACCCTGGACAGATAGGAGCCCTGTATTCTGAGAGTGGAGAGCACCAGATGGACTATAAGGTTTACGGAGAGCAGCTCGTTATGAAGGGGCATGCCCATTTGTAATTGTGTAATTCATCAGAAGCACCTTAAATTCTGATCTGACATGGATAGGAAGCCAAAGCTAGGGGGTAGCTAAATTGGTGTAATTATGGTACATATTTTAGTTTTTGCTAACTTTGGTGCTGCTTTCTATACCACTTGAATGCTTTTAGTACTAGCATGCGGCAGGCAGGCTTGACAACAAAATATAAATTTTGCATGCTTGTAATTCAATACACACTCATATCATGAAAGGTACAGTAGTACCTCAGTTTTATTTATTCTATGGGTCTTCAAAAGGGGGTCTATGACCCCTAGGGTCAGAGTTACTGCAGGAGGTTAGCCGTGAACTTGCCCTTTAAACACGGCGACACACACAGAGATAAGCACTCAAAGCTCCCGCTTCATACATCCCTTTGTTCTACACACGTTTGTGCATGCGTACGCAGAGCACGTAGAGTCGGTCACAGGACCGCGCACACACACACACACACACACACACACAAACACACAAACACACACACACACACTCACACTCTCTCTCTCTTCCACACTCACATTTGTGTACATATTCCCTGTTGATCGATTTTCTGTGTTTGGACATTTATTATCTTATTAATAAATGCTGTTTGAAATATACATGCTGGTTTGTTTAATGTTGTACAAGAGTGAGTATTGCCAACCTCTACTATCAAAGAATTCAGAATAATGTTGTTGGATTCATGTAACTGTAATGTGTATTGTCAGAAATATAAAAACAAAATGTGACGGCTCCCCTGCAGTAACTTTGAGGACCCCCAAGAGGCCACAGACCCCCTGTTGAAGACCAACGCCCGAGGGCAAATGTTCAACGTATGTTTCCCTCAACATCTTGAAATGCCACCTAGAGCTTATAGTCTACTGATCTTATACTCCTTGAAACCTACGCCCTCAAATTGTGCCTGTATACCAAACACACAAGAAAAACATATGCTTGTGATAACAGAGCAGGTATTATGTCAAGTGCTGAAGGTTCTGAAATGTCAGAGAAAATATAAAAAAATGCCCTGAGATTACGAGATTTGCAAAATACCTGGACAATTCCTAAGAAAAGTAAAATAGATCAGTTTAACTGAAACAATCTTATTGAAGACAATCAAAACTCACAACTCAAAAGGGACTTTGTCTAATATGTGACTTTGACCCACTTACGTGTTTGCTGTACTTTCTATTGTGCATTGACAGGACATTGATCCAAGTAAGTATATGCCCTCCCATTTTACCAACAATACCCCGAGTGACAGGATTATGTCCTGTCACGCTGCCTTCTCTTTCTCTAGCCAAGCTCCAGTATTTTCAAAGAACCCCATTTTTTTTTAGTAGGTAGAGAAGATGAGCAATGTTGTCTCATCTTTAGAATTGGCATCATTGCCTTTCTCCTTAATCCTTCAGGCAGTCAATTTGCAGCCAGCGAAGTGTGAAGCTTTATAATGATGGGTTATTGACCCATTTGCTGTTTGGCAACAAGGACAGAGGCGAACTGAGAGGATAGTTCCTAGTATTCCATTTGATATTTAGATGGCTCTTTGGCACTGAGGGTAATGTTACTTAAATTAATAGTGTGGTTGTCTGATAATGGCCATACAAATAACAGAAAATGTTTGCCAGTGGTAATGCTTATTGAAATGAGTGTATTGATGTGCAATTCTATCATCTTCTCTTACATTTTTGGGTTAATACACTCTTCCAGCAATGGGTAGTCCATGTTGTTGATTTCGGGCATGTTTTTTTAATTCTCGAAACAATTATGGATTAGTTCTTTTTCCTCACCACCCGGTAGCATTAAGCACCTAAACATACAAAAGACAAATGCAGTAATTTACCCTGGTTATAAGCTTGAAACCATAAATGAAGACACATTTGTAGAACAGATGGGAAATCTGAGAAGAACCAAAAAGTTAGTTGGCTGACACGATTGCATTACAAGCCCTCAAACAAACGTTATCAAAAGTTCTAGGTGAAGTAATAAGTAAAAGGATGTCTTTTCTTTGCAATCACCGTCAGGCACATTTGTTTACTACTACTATTGCATTCCCTCCGTAAAAGTTTCCTATTCACTTAACAGATTAAAGCTTTTATTTATATGATACAAAGTCAAGGACACACTGATGGCTGTTGAAAAAAAGTTACCATTAACTGTTGCTAGCACCACAAAGTATCATGTGATGCAAATGCAATACTGACATCTTCATATCTTTAGTCCTGTCCGATAAAATCCAACTTCATTTAATTTATTTTAGCAGAAGACAATGACCTTTGGGGCATGACATCTCACTTTAAAAAATGATATAATCTATCTTTCCTAGATAGCAAGGTTTTTTTTTTTGGTTGCACTTTTTCGGAGCACCTTTTGTCTGTCGGTTTTTCTCTCTTGTTCTGTCTTTGTCTCTCTTTCCAGCTCTCTCTGCTTCCCATGAGGTTCTAGTAGTTATCTATCTTGACATGAGGGAGGGGAAGCCTTAGGGTAGCACAAGACAGGGATTTCTCTCCAAAGTTCCTGGCAGTTCTCTCCATCCCACCGGTGTCACTGTAGGGGAATATAAGGGAGTTATAAAAGAACGCTGTCATGTCACTGTCACAAACACTGTATGGAACCGAGACGTCCGGCACAATTCCGACTATGAGCTGCAGAAATGTGTGTGTGTGTGTGTGTGTGTATGTCTTTGTGTGTTGAGGCTATCTCTTAACATAATGAGGAAATGTTGTCAAAATGTTGATATTGAACATATCAGTGAAATGTTCACTGCCAACATATATTATTAGCCTTCTGATGTTGCAATATAATGTCCTTGACTACTGCTTAATTAAACCTTTTGTATGGTTATGTCACACTAAAAGAACACGGTCTTGTTAAAAAAAAAACAGAATTTCAGCCAGATTATTATTAATATTATTCAAATCATTTTATTTGGTGGTCATATCTGTAATCGGTAATAATCCCTCACTGCACAGAAAAACTGTGCACACACAACTACGATCAATACAGGGGGTCAAAGTTGAAAAAATAGATAGTTTGGTTAATAATATGACCAGTTAAAGTGATCAAGGTCATGCTATTAACAAAGGAAACTCTTAGGCAAACCCATTCAAGATGGCTCAGAAGGTAAAGTGAGCTCAGAGTGGATTCATGAATAAAACATCTGTGTGTGTGTGTGTGTGTGTGTGTGTGTGTGTGTGTGTGTG